>JANJYQ010004233.1:0-18267 GCA_024605255.1 Rastrelliger kanagurta | reverse complement strand
GCACTTGTAATGATTCTTCGAAACCAATAGTCTTGCAAAACGCCCAGCTGAAGAATGTAGATGTGTTGTGATAGACATCAGAAATTCTTATCTAACATCCTTTGTTATATAATATATATTTGATTTCTTATTACCAGAGAGACAAGGGAAAAGCACAATGTAAAGCATAACCTGCACAGCCTGTTCTGGCATTATACAACAGGCGGTGAAANGAAAGCTTTCACATACTCTAATGTGATATGTTTCATCTGTGTCTTAGCTTCTTCTTAGCATCTGTGTCTAGGCTTGTTGTTTTCAGAGAACAGATGCTGACCTCTGGTGATGGTTGTGACCTGATCAGCCCCAGACTGTCCATCAGAACCACATAAGAACCTCCTGAAAGTTTTAGCACATCATACTGGCCAAGTTTCATCCTCTAATTGGCTTTCTGCATCTGCTAGTTACACTTGGCAAATTTTCATGGCTTATGACAACATAGTTTTTTCTTAGTGTAATTAGTCAGCTATAAGTGTTCTACACCTCAATTTTAATTTCAGTAATTATTAGTAGCTGCACTTTATGAGTGTCGAGTTAATTAGGTGAAATGTTTTTGAGAATAATAATGACAAATGGTGGAAAACATATAGGATATACACCAAATATAGTATTTGGTCAAGGAATGTGCCGGGGTAATATCAGCATGCTAAAATCAGTAACTCATAATTAATGTGAATTAATGTAATTTAACACATTTATCATAGATGTTCAGACTGCTTTACACTGTGAACATATGGAGCCACACAAATACTGTAAATGTAATGAGAGAGCAGTCAGAACTTATTTTTCTTTTTACTCTTCCCTCTCACTGTGTTTATGCTCTCAAAGAGAGAATATTAATTGTGACCGGGACCAAATGTTTCTTGGTGCTGCATATTTCATAATGCATTTGTTTGTTTTGTTTTGTGTGATCCCCTGAAATCCTTTGACAGTCAGACAGGGAGTGTCTCTCATATCAATGGGAAGTCAAGAAGAGTATGCTAAGTTGCTGATTGAGGCCTATAGTTCACACTGCGACAGCTGGCAGTTAATGTGATGTGCAACCAGCAATCATCAATTATTCATTGTTGAAACGTTTTCCAGAGTACCCATAAAGGATGCTTTTATCGATAGTCAAATGACTTACATCTTCATAGCCGCTTTATCTTTAAATTCCTTCCGGACATGTTTTGCATAATAAATATTTTGAAAGACAGATGCAGCACTACAGCCAGTGGCAAACCCCTTGCTCATGGGAAAAGTATATTTGCTAATTTTTCTTACTCACTAATTCTGACATCACATAAAAATCTAATAAATATTTTAGTCTCATTATTTTGGTCCATTCTGATGTTTTATATTCAGACTAATAATTCTTAGGATGCACCAGAAGGCACCAAATTGCACTTACGGGCCAAATACAATTAAGCTAAATGCATCTTATTACTCTCTAAACTTGATTAGAAGTCGTATTTCAAAACATGACAGCAAAAACATATTTACAGTCATTGTTTACTGGTCTGCACTCGCAATAATCTGAAAGCGTTATATAATAGTACGAGGAGAGGTAGAGATAGAGATGGTATGATAGACAGATGTGGAGCCAAGTGGGAGAAGAGAAGAGAGTTTGACCTGACAGGTTCACCACCTAAACCAGCTGGTGGCCCAGCATTTCTGTCACCCATCTCCCTGTCTGTTTCGCTTGGATTCTTTTTTACTTTTTCTTTTTTTCCCTCACCTCATTTTTAGCTTTATATGCATCTTTTTCTTTACCTCATTATAGCAAAGTGTAGTGATATCATCAGAAACTGATGTCAGACAGGGCATTGACTCTCCACATTGTTTATTCAAGCTTTATTTATTTGAGAAGACTTGACCGAGAGTGCACTTCTCTGCATCATACTGATAGTTGCTTCATGCATGTGGAAATAGACAGTAGTACACACACTCAAAATGTCACAATGCAGCCAAAACAACTGGGTTCATTGGATGAAACTCAGAGTTCCACACGAGGTCACACACCACCTGATGTTTGAAAACAGCACAGCATTTGCAGAAACATCACTCTGTTTAGGATTAGCCGACTGAAAATAAACCAGAACTGCCTCGAAAATCCAGTGCATTTTTCATTTTCTTGCTAGGGGTTATTGACAGTTGAAATTGACCTACAAAGCATGTACTCTTCAAACACAGAGTTCTTATTAGAAGCATGGAAAGCTTGAATGCCAGAGTTTATAGAGGCCATGTCTGTGGTCATAACAAAAGGTAGAAGTAGGTGTTTGTAGATTTAAAGGCCTTAGTGTTGTTACAACAAATGGTAACTGGCTCAAAAACAGTTCTTGCACAGTTTTGCGTCATTGCCCAATTAATATATCTTTTTTTTCTTGTTGATGTAGGAACAGCAATTATCTGGTAATTACTCTATAGCAGTACCACTGAAACAATGAGGTCATTTGATATTCAGTATGGTACCGATCAAATCATTCAAGTATGGAGAAAATATTTGTGTTTGACTCTCTTCAGCAGTTACTCGTTTACCATGGCTCTCTCCCTCTTTGCCAGCTACAACAGGCTTTTGTGAGTTAACAAAAAGATGCAGAGATTTTTTGATTCTCAGTGTGATCAGCAGTAAATACTACTTTTTGGAAAAATAGTACATATGTAAATCACTGCTTGAATTGTCAGATCACAGAATGTTTTTATTGAAGAAATAAGAAAGAATCTTACAAGCCGCTACAGATATAGTGGTGTGAAATAAGTACATAATCTACTGTCTGTGTAAGGGGAAATTTTCTATGATTATTGTTCTACTACAAATTAAAGCAATGATAGCTGACTGTAGTAAACATGTCTGTGAGGTTGACACATTCCCACCATAACACTCAACGAGGGCTGCTATTAACAATCATTTTCATTGTCAATTAATCTGTCTGACCTGTGGAACATGAATTGGGTCCTTATAAGACACCACCATGCATGTTGAACTCACACAGTGACACAGTATAAACTTTGTGTTTTTGCATGGAGTCACTCACCTCAGATAACTCTGTTTACATCTGGAAAAGCCATTACTAGCCGATTGTCGAACGTCTGCTTACTAAACCACTATAGCCACAGACACTGGATAATCCATGGGAAGCCATGGAAAAACTCTGGTTTGGTCAGATCGTTTTTAATCACTTTTTTGCTTCCCCAACACTGGCTGACCCTCAGGAAAGTGACATAGGGGTTAAAAATGACCAGAATTCAACTTTACATGCCTTATTTTGTCCATGAAATAGTCAAATTCACTATTGCATAAGATAAAGAAAAACAGCTAAATATTTTATTATTTAAGAATGTGGAACCATCATATTGTTCATAGTTAATAATGCAGTTTTGTACTCAACTCTAGAATGTAAAGAATGAGAATACTACTAGAAAACTGCACACTGTGTTGTTTGTAAGCGATGCAGTGTAAAGGTATTTTCTCTGCATTTTGCATCCTTTTGTTTCCTCTGTAATTTCATTCATAACTTTTTCATTCATAATTTCAGGTAACTGGCTGCTTTACTCAAGGGCGTCCAAAAAATAGCTAGTGAATGAAGAAAAGCACTTTTCTGATTCACTCTAGTAAGATATTTCTGCTCGGTCTCAGATTCAGACCTGTGATCTTCTGATCACAAGCCAACTTTTTAAACCTTGAGGCAACCGCAGCCTGCCTGACTCTGAAGACGTTGCCTGGCATTGAGCCTCTGCTTTATTAATCTGCAATGTCTTTGTTGACCCAGTCTTTGCCGTCCTTTTCTTTGCTTTTCATCTCATGGACAGTCCGACTTGGAGACTGATCAACACTGACCAGAATGATACACTCATGTTCTCTATAGGACAAAATCTGTCTAAGCTCATCTTCATGGATGCTGCTACTTGTGTTCATTCATGTGTGTGAGTAGTCAGAGACAGTGAGACTTACAGTCAGATAGACAGGCATACAGACAGATATGCTGTCATTTGACCTGTTGGACCCTTCGTACTGTGTTTACCGGGTGAGTTATGTCTCATTGTTCCATTCTGTCACTCTTGCAGCGGGCTACAGGACAATCAAACTGACCTCATAGTGCCACATTAATTTCTCCAACCTGGGTCTGATCTTGCACCTCTCACTTCATATTGTCATTACTTCAGGCTGTTATTAATTCATTTGATCAAAAGCCTAGAAATACACATTTTACCAAGATGTGATATTAAGTAATGAACATGAGCTGTTGTGTCTACTCAGATGTGTTGGTGACAGGTCTAAAGCCCAGGGCTGTGCATTAATTGCATAGTCATCATCTTTTGAAACTGGTAAAGTCATTATCTTAGAACTTTAGTGAGATTTCTTTCCATGTACTTTTCAGAGTGTTTGAATCTGACTCAGATCCTAGTAGTCCAGTGGCTCCATAGCCATCAGCTAAACTCTTCAGCCTCCCTGTGAAAGATTATGAAACGGGCTTTAAAATAGGCAGCAGCAGCTCACCAGGGCTTTGGATGATTTGAGGCTAAATATATGTAAAAGGCAGATTGGTCCATGGGCTAGAGTGGGATGGCAGCCAAGGCCTTTGGTCCCTTTTTGCTCTCTCTATCAGTTTGGTAGAAAGATGCCCTGCAAACCAAATGTCATATGAGCCAAAAAGACACAGCAATACAATACCTTCGCTGTTAAACCTGTATTGTATTGTGTAGACATTTTTTATTTGTCATGAAAACACATAAAAACTCAGAAGACGTCAACAGTGTAATAATCAGTAGCACTTTTTTGAAGGGTGGAGTCTGGAAGAAATCTGGAAGTGGAGTTTAGTTAAGATTTTTTGAAAGTTAGCATTTAACCTCAACAAGCTCAACTTGTGAGTTAATTTTGAATGTGTATCAACAATTAAGAAATGATTGATAAATATAACAGGGTTTTACTGTGCTGTCTTTTGTCATAAATAACTCATTAACTGTTCCATAACACCAGTTATAGATCGTTCAAGTTTGAATTGTTATCAGATATATATATTAGTATGTACTGACATTATAGTGTATTGCAAAATAATTTATAGTGTTTATATGCTTCTTATAACTGCTGAATAAGTAAGTTTTTTAAAAAGCATCAAAAACAAGAGCTCATTTAGTGATATGACATCCTATAAACAGTAAAACTGCTTAAAGTATAAAATCTTCAATGAAAATATGATTTTACATTTTAATTTTGCTATAAATATCATAGTATTTGGGTGAGCTCTGTTATGTTTTTGGCACTGTTGTTTTGGATGTTTCAGCATCACTCCGCAATAATGCAACAGCTGGATTAGAGTGGCAGAGGTCACATGACAAGCTGTCATGTCAGGATAACAGAGTTTGTCACAACTCATGCTATTCTTCTTTTCTATGATATGAGATATGAGTCATCTTAACCAAATTTCACCATGCCTGGAGCTATTTTTTTTTTCTTTTAAAATGAAAGCGTAGTATAAAAAGCTGTCTTTTAGAACATTAAGCTGCAGAGTCTATTTTATTGAATCTGCTGGCTTATGCATAAATGAAAGCAAGCTGTCTGTCATTTCCCTCTCTTTACTCAAGTCATATTATACAAGTGCTGCCGAGTTGAGTCCCTTCCAAGGCACACAGGTGGCTCTTTCACTGGGTGACTGCAGGATAGGTTCCTCAATAGCAGAGTGGGAAAAGGCAGAGGCACCAAACTGAATAGCTTCAGGTGTAATCCTCACCTGCTCTCTCGCTGTTAAATCCCAAATGTTTTGATTTATTTTGTATCCCCTCTCCATTTGTTTGGGTTTACTTTTCAGCAATAGAAGGATTTAGCTCTGAGGGATTAGTCAAAGTCAGTCCTGTTTATACTGTTGATGCAGGAAGAAAGTGATGTCAAGGCATTTCCTTTTTTCACATGGCATCATCCAAAACACATTCATGAGCACATGCACTTATAGCTACACATTTTCACAACCATGAAAATATTGTTCTGTATGTAGTTTAATGCACCTGCCTCTTGTTCTCTGCTACATAAATGACTCTTTGCTCTAAGTCAACATATCTCTCCCTCTTTACTGTATGATAATAGCAGCATAAGAAATAGATGCTGGTGCACAAAGCATCCATGCTGACACACATGAGCTGCAGAGGAAGTGATGGAGTATTTTTTTTTTCCTCTTTTCATGTTGCTTTGGTGTTTTGTTCTGTGCATCTGAGTGCATAAACAGTAAGCCACAATCACAATAATGTCAAGATCATGCCTGTCAGTGTCAGGAGTTTTGTGCTTGTGTGCACAAGTAGAGAGGTCTGTGGGGGCAGCAGCCTCCATGTTCTAACACATGGAGCCCAGACTAAACAACACGATGAATGTTTCCTGAATTCAGCCTGGCATGGAGGCGTCCCAATCAAGTTTATTTATGAAGCACAACCGAAGTTGACCACATGCTGTAGAATAAAACAACATTAATACAATAAATTAACATGGCATTGCAAAAGCAAAAAAGCAGTATAAATAATATAATAATATTAAGCATACACAAACAAACAAGTAAAAGAGCAGTTGGAAAACACATAAGAGTAAAAAGTGAAACATAAAACCTTAAGCACTCTCAAAGGTCTGAGGAAATATGTGGGTCTTAAGTTAAAAAGTGTCTACAGAGGGAGGACACTTCATTGAAAATGCTAAACTGTTCCCAAGGTTTGGGGCGGTACTGCAAATGCAGAGTCACCCCTACCATATAGCCTTGAGCAGCTGGAGCAGCTGGTCTGAGGATCTGAGAGATCTGGGGTTGGAAAGGGGGTAGTGGAGCTCAGAGATGTTGTGTTGAATTATTTGTCAAATTTTAAAACTGGATCACCTATGACACCAAGATTTCTGCCACGGGCATGAAGCTTAGGTGCCAGAGCCCCTAAGTGATTACTCCTAATGAAGTTGAAGGGGACAAGTAAGACCACTTAAGTCTTACTATCATTAAATTGAAGGAGTTTTTTTTGCTGTCAATATCTTACATTCTAGAGGTAGTCAAGGATAAAAGTGTGTGTGATAAATGTGTGAGTGTAGTTATTACTAAAGGTTCTAATGGCAGAAATAATTGAATATTATCTTCATAGTAATGATAGGAAATATTGCATTGTTGGTAGATGTATCCTGAAGGGAACATGTACAAGGCAAATAATATAGGCCCTATAATGGAGCCTTGAGGTACCCCATAAGCAAGGAGAAGAGGTTTCCAGTTTTGACTGAACCACTAGAGGGCACTACCCTTAATACAACCTGGTGCTAGATATGTTTTACATGATTTTAGTTTATTTTTTTAGAATAGTTACATTAAGGTTAGGCTTTTTAATAATGGTATGAACTACCACATGTTTAAATTAAGAGAGCGCTGAATCATGAGCTAGACTACTATTTAGGATGAATAAAATTGAAGGACCTACATTATGAAACACTTCCTTTAACAACTGCCATATGGCTCTACTAACTGATAATTCTGCTGCTTGCAGATTTAATTTTGGACTATTGAGCTGCTTCTCTCTACTGAGTGCAAAAAAAGTTTAAACCTGCACATTTCTACAAGCAGCTGTACTTAACATTTTGGTTTAACCAATTAAACGGTTCAGATTTTCTGGTTCTTTAAGGGCATACCATATTGTTATCATAACCTAAAAACAAATATGCCATAGATTCTTCATCTTATTCTTACCTTTACCTTTTGTCTGCACTGCCAGAAAAGATGTTAGCATTTAACCTTAATGCACACCAAGCCAATTCAATTTATAACATTTTTTTTCCTGAAAGTGAAACATATGTTTTAAGTATTGCTAACTTTGTCTTCAATCTTTGCCTGAACTCTTCCACAACCCACAAGGTGTTACCATCATGTGATGATGGAACTGTTAACAGCACTAACAAAAGCTTAGTGTGCTGCTGCCAACCTGCCTCCTCCCACACATCACCTTTCACCTCCCTACCCTGGCCCCCCACATCACACCTCCACCCTTTTTTATTTCACCCAAAAGCTTAGAAAGAGCTGCTCTGGCTGTGTTTACTTAGACAATGAATTGGAGGTTAGAGCGTTGGGATACAGCGAGGGACTAGGGGTTGAGGTATCATGGTAAAAACTTTTGGCAGACCATGGGAACGGCGCCGTGTTATGGAGACAGAGCTTTGAGGCTCTCTGGGGGCAACGATGGGCTGAGCCTCATTGCGGTTTGTAGCAACAAGCTGTTGGATTTAAAGAGAAAGCTCCAGACACACCCCCAACCCTTACTCAATGCTTTTACCCCCCTTTTCCTCATGCCTCAAAAAGTGTATCTGTCTCAGTAAGAAATTCATGCAGGAAGCCCTCTCCATGTGTTTTTCTTCAGCCTACCAGCTCAACTCCCATGCTCCCTCCACCTTCACTCCTTCAGCACAGAGTTTGCCTCTTAATCAGTCTTCTTCTCCTGATTGAGGAGAGCCAGATTTTGGGTAGTGGCAAGAGGTTAAAAAACCTTAGTCAAGAGGGAACACACACAGACGTCTACATGTGACAAGCATCCACCAAACAATGGCTGTTGGCTAGGGGGAGGAGGGGGGAGCAGAGGGGCAGCAGCAGTTTCTTGGATGGCCTGATTGGAGCATAAACAGCAGCCCAGGAAGTGCTGAAGTAAGAGAGAGAGAGAGAAAGAGAGAGGGAGGGGGAGTTGGGGAAGTGTGCAGATCTGCCGGGGTAGAGCAAAAAGTTTTGGGACTGCGACGGTGTGTTAGTTAGCTGGTGTCAATGTGTATGTGTTCAAGACTTTTTTTAAGGACATTGTGTATTACTGAGAACGTGGAAGGAAGGGTGAGTAACTGCATCTCATATATACACATTTGCACCCAAGGTTGCACACTCACACAGATGTGAATGTAAAATGCACAGATGCTCAATCAACCCCTTTTCGTCTCATGTATTCTAAAGCAAACATCCTTGCATGACTTCAGAAATGGCTCATTATTATCGCACGCAATATCATTCACAAATTCCAGAGGTTATTTTTTTCTTTTTATTACATTAGCTATGGAGTTCTTAATGTGTCTGCTGTTTGCTGATGGTTTCCCCTGGCTCTGAAAGCTGCTTGTTTTGCATAGCTGTTTTTGTGGTGCCTTGAACTACAGCCAGCCATTCAGTGTGTGAAGCAAAAAGGGGACCATCTAATGTGTGTGTGGCTGTGTCTAATTAAGCTGATGGGGGAGAAGAGTGGTGAGGGTCAGACGATGAGAGGCTGAACTTGAAAACATCATGGTCACTTTCACAAAACACAGTCCTAACAAACGATCTTCTCTTTCCTGCTACATGAATCATCTTGGAATCAATCAGTGTAAACCACTTTTCCTAATCTTTTTTGCTGCCTCTGAACCTCATATCCATTTCTAGATCACAGTGAAATTACATCTGTAGAGAAAATTAACTGATTGTGGATCAGATTTGCAGTAGATTTGGCCATGTATGGTGTTGTTTCCTCACTGGATCAAATGGATTACTAAATTTTCCCACTGGGAAGATGCTGCATTCTTCTTCTGAAAATGAACATCGGTGTCACTGTGCAACTTCAGCAACATTTTTTCCCCTAATGTCTCATAGATCCATTTACTATGCCAAGTACTAAACTGTAGTAAATAGTGATCTCTTTTCATCAGAGAACTATGGCTAGTTTGTCTGTGCTGTAAATAAAGTAGCATTTTAAGCATTTTGCTGTCTTAACAAGCCAATTTTCCTGTCTGGAGCTCTCCAATACTGCTGGAACTGCTTTAACTTTTTCCACTGTTCAGTAGATTTGCATCTGGAAAAGGTTGGTCTGCCCAAGCACAAACAAATGGAAAAAATCTAACGTAATTTCATAGCTATTCTCATGTAAGTGTGTGATATTAATCTCAATTTATGTCAGACTTGATTTCAAATGTATATTTATCATCATAAAAATGATCAAAATGGACAAAATCAATAATTAAACAGTAAAATAAACACCTTATGAAAATGAACTTGTCAAAAAGTTCATAAAAAATATTTTGTATTTAGATAGAGTAATATGGATTTGTATACTTCCCATAAGTCTATCTTTTATCACTCAGGTATTCAGTGGTAGCACTGATTTTTTGTGTTTCTTTCAGTAATGAGTAAATCAGCTTCAGTTCCCTCACTGGAAGGGAAGGTAAACTGGTCGGAAAGAAGTGTCTCGTCAAAAAGACAAATGGGCTTGCACCCTTGCACCCCTTTTAGAGCCCCCGAACCCCATCCTTCATTGCTCATTCCGGTGCTCTGACAGTGTGACTGTCTCTCACAAGTTTTCTCTGTGCTTTAGTCTTTGCTGATGTAGCAAGTTGTCAATTTCTCACAAGACCAGAGGAAACTGTTATTAAGTGTAAGGCAGGACCGTGGCTGCCAGTTTAATTCAGCCAAGCTATTTGTCTAAGTGCTAGCATATGAGGTGCAGTGATTTTGGCAGTGTTTTTACAAGCAAAGGCACACAGTAGCTCTTGACTGTATGTCTCTGTTTGTCTGATATCATTATGAAACGATAAGGTTATGTCTTGACCACTTGATTACCTGGCAGGGCTACTCTGTTGCATCAGTATCCAGACATAACAGGTCGTGTCTGGATCTGTGCAGGAGATCAAGCACTAACCTGGGCCATATGTGATAGCCAATGCAAATGTGGAGCTGTGGAGTTTGATGGCTGCCACGGGACACTGAACTTGGTGGAAACACACCTGGGCCAGTGGCATGTGGCCGAGTAATGTAGAGACTGGGGGAGGAGGGAGAGGTCTGACCAGGTGTTTCTCCACAGAGCTGTCATCCCTCATTGGGCCCTGAGCCAACTCATGCCCCGTCTCATTAAGCCTCAGGATTTGATCAAACCTTATTACAGAGCTTTCATTTCAGCTTCTATTGGTGGCTGAGGTATGTATACGATAGAACACGCCTACTTAATGAAGCTATCCAAAGTTCATTTGTGTGTGTTGGATTGTGTTTGTGAAAACAGAAAAAGAAATAGTTACTTGAAACAATATTTACGAGTCACTCCATCCAAATTCCGCTAAAAATACAATTGTACACCTCATTGTATAGACCAACCCATACCAAGAGGGACACTGATTCTAAAAGAGATCTTGATTGTTTTAAATCTCACTCTGGTAATTAAGGCAATGAGATGTGGCTTAAATCTCTGAAATATTTCAAGTAGTGGACTTTGTCCTCAGTATTTCTTGCTAAAGCTGTATTTTTATGGTCAATGATGAATCTTCAAATTCATTGTTTTTTGGCATTTCAGTAAGTTCCAACCAAATTAATCACAAGCTTTAATGGTTCTACTGTATAATTCCTTACTTATGTTGCAGGTTCACCTCACTACTTTTCAAGACAACTAAGTCAGGTCATGGATATGTGGATGTAATATATAAATAACATATTTTAAGATTTTTTTATTTTTAAATAAAAAACTTGCACAGACACCTAGGTAAGACATCAACAGAGCTGCTTGCTAACAGCTCCTTATGTTTACAGCAGAGAGCAGGAGGGAGGACAAATATCTCACTCTGCTAATCTGTGCTGAGAAGGAACAGACACTTTCAGTTTATAATTGCAGTGTCCGTCGTCACATTAAGTATCAATAACACATTTAGAATTTTACAAATGAGTCTTTTATTTAATGGACATGGATTCTGATATGCAAAAATTAAAATTTCCGTTATCCTCCCAACCCCAGCATACCAACCTTTCTGGCAGAAACTCTGAGTTAAGTGTCCACTGCTAGTTTTCCATTACCACATCATCTCAACAGTCTAAGTCTTTGTTGTTTAAGATTTTGCAAATTATATTCTCAGTTATCTGCAAATAACTGATCTCATCCTCATTGCCTCAGCAGCTTAGACTAGAAGCTGTCCTTATGGCCAAAACAACTTGAATCTAATAGAGGTGAGAATGATAGCAAGGTATAATCAGACAAAATCTTTACTACATTAATTGACTTGTGTCCATTGTAAACGGACATAATTTTGAGCCATTTCAAGCTAAGATGTGCACGCTCTTTGAATTTTTTTTTCTGCAATGGAGGTAAGAAATTGCAATTACAATATCTTGCTACAATTTTAAAGGATCAGAAGATAAGTCATTTTTATTATACAAATAGACTTTTTAGATTCCCCTTAAATGCAGAGTGACTAATGGTAACATTTTAATGTGTCGTATGGAGAAATGTGACAGACCAGCAGAAAGTGATTTAATAAGGCAGTGATTCGTAGTTTAGCTCATAATGAACATTAGTGTCAGTCTTCTTTGTGTTTCCTTCTTCCCAATATCTGTTTTATTTGATATTATAATTGGTCTAAAAGGAATGGAATGATTTTTTTAGACCACTAGAAGAGAACTTAATGACTTCACTGAAAAGTGGGCGCACAGAGGAAGCAGGAGTGATGTTTTTAATATTACAAAGATGTTTCTCTGCTGTCTGTTAGTGTTGGCGATGGTAGAGGCTTATGTTAGACCATGACATTTGCTGGAGTCCTTGCTGTAGGCTTTGCTGTGACAAGGATTATCCACAGAAGAAAATCACGCTTCCCCTCATGATGTCGGATATTTGTGGAGCTGTTGGATATAAAAGTTTTTTTATGTAGGGCTTTCTGCATAGAACATTTCAGTAAAGTCACCAACAAATGGGTTGATCTACAGCCAGAGGACAGCTGTAAAAAATATAATAATTGTTCTGGAAACAGTATTTTTATCCAGGAAATACGTCTCCATTCTTGTTAAATTGTCCTACTCAGATGACACAAAACCAATATTTCCTCTTCTTTTTTACTCTTTACTCCCTCTTGATGTTTATAGTTTCCACATACTTCAGTGACTCCACCTATTCAGTGAAGTCACTTGTTTGACTGTCTCCTCTTTCTTTGGCAATTATGTGAAGGAGGGGTAAGACAAATGTTCCCCACCCACAGGCACGAGAGGCTCAAGCAGACATTGCTCTGACACTCTTTAGTTGCTATTGACCCCCCCGCCCCTCTCTCTTTTCTCTCAGTGTAAACATCACCCCCATTTCTCTCATCCGTCCACTCCTTTAGGCATGTGGTTTGACATGGCACCTCCCAACACACAACAACATACCAGGGTTGTTTTTGTTTGGTGATAGACATGCTTTGTGTACATGTTAAACAGAAGTTGTATGTTTTTTGTCTATAAGTCTACAGTCATCACTGACTTCTGGAGAAATAGATCAACAAGTAAAATAAAAGAGTAAGGACAACTAATAACGTGATGAGGCCCTGTTGATATCAGAGGGAAAATTAAAAGCCAAAAAAATGCTGCAGTCCTCCTGCAAAATGGTATTTACTAAACATCATTCTCTTTTTGAAATCCTTGAAAGCATTCAGGTTTTTCTGTCCTTATAAAGTACTATTAATGATGAAAAGTCCGAATTTGAGTATTAAAACTGGATAATCCCAATAAATATGGATGAGACTTGTGTTCTGAGACGTATTTAACAGCCTGCTGTATCTTGTCCTCTCTCCTCCACTGTAGGCTTTTTCATGTTTTGTATCAACCACAGTGACCACTCACTAATGAGTCATTATCGAGGCATGATTTCATAATTACCCTTCTGCCTGACAAACTCAGTGCACTCTCATTTAGCCACGGTCCAGATTATGAAAGTTCCCATTCCTGAAAATATTCTGTAAAGCCTGTAACACACAGGATGTTTTTGTTAAGCCGGGATATTTTAGGAGTAACAGCTACCTGAGCCATGGAGTTGGGAAGTTTTGAGGAAACCTGTCTTCTGTCTCTGCATGGTCTGTTTAGAGAATTCCTTCCTGCTCTGACTGATAAGTAGACAGGACCATGTAAATACTGGAAAGTGTCCCAGTTTAATGAGTATCAAATAAAACCATTATTGGCTAAATGTAATACAGACAAAGGAAGAACTGTTATTTGTGTTCTGTGCATGGATATGTGAATAGTTTATGTTGCTTGCAGTGACATTTTGTAGATGTAAAAATAGAGTCTAAACAATCTGAAAAAGACAAGGCAGGCAATATGTCATGTTTTTCGTATTGTAAACAAATCCTTATGTTTTGCCTGTGTAACCTAAATATAGCTTATTCCTTTGTGCCATATGACTCCATTGTTATCCAAAAACTATTAATATCATATACACATTACCATGAACTTGCTGGATGCTGTTTATTTGAATCGATGCCAAATACACTATCCTACTACCATAAATGTTCAAAAGCAAATCTGTGTCTGAAAATAGTCCCCCACAAATAAAAAAAAAAAACAACAACACAATTTACTCCCATTTGAGTAATGTTCGCTGAAAAGTAAAGTGACCATCTGAATTGTGAGATTACTTAGCTTTTTAAAAATAAAAATAAAAGATTTACATCCATAGCAGGAACATGGTTTGGGAAAGAACTTCTACAGGAACACACACTGGATTTGTAGACAATGAGGAAGGACTCAGTATTCCATCATGTATGTCTCTCTGAAGAAGAACCCAGAAAAATACCATTTGAAAAATAATCCAATGGTATTTAATTGTTTTACCTCAAGATATTCTGGCCTAGACCACACTCCTGTACCAGCGAGTTTCTTCTAATCCATGCTCCTCTCAGAGTAATGAAAGCCATCTTGTAAAATCTGATATTTTTAAGGTTGGAGCAAGTCTTTTACTTTTTTGCTACACCTCAGTGTTCTGAAATTAGTCTTAAAATCGTAATAGGTCTAAGGCATTTTCCATTTTAGCCAGGCCAGAAGTGGCAGTTTTCTCTTTTGAGATCTTAGCTTTCAAGCTCCTTCACAAGACTTTATATTTATCTATTATCTTTACAGATAATATCTATATTCTGTGGCTGTCAGAAGGTTCACCAGTCTATCATTACATTCCTCATAAAATAGGGGAAAACTATGGCTATTTTTTTCCATTCCCCAAAGATTCTACTCAGCTTCTAGTTTAAAATTCAGGGCCACAGAACATTCCACGAAGTTCAGAACATTTCCATTAGTTTTTATAATGGCAGGAAGAGGGGAAACAGCCCCTTAACACACAGGTTCACCCATACACCAACACACTCAGTTCCGTCCCTTGTGTCCTTTATCACCTTTTTTTAGCACTTTGTTTCGAAGTTTCCTTCCCGTCAGGTTTTCCTTTCACAAGTGTGTGTATCCTTCCCGCCAGCAGCACAACAATGCCCCACTTCATTTCAGTTCTCCAAGATCTAAGACTGCTGGAGCCAATGGGCTGCTAGACACATGCTAAAGCCATTTTGTGGTGCATGATGGTGGTTCGCCACAGAGGCATCGCAAAATAATCATCTCACTACGTACATAATGAAGCCGAAAGAAGGGAAGGGGTACTGTATCAACTATCTGCATGTGTGTACACGTGCAGCTGTGCTGAAATGTGGCTTGTTGTCTGTCCAGCCAGTGTAAAGCCAATCAAATATGATGCCTCTCAAAACAAGGAATGTGCTTAACATGGCTTGTTCGCATATTAAGATCTCTATTCATATTGTTCCCTGTTAGATCTTCATGTGAATTAGCCCAAATCTGATCATGCTGACAGATCCCTTTTTATTATTAGATTCAGTCATATCCCATTTGTCCTCTCAGTGAAGCTCAGACAGTTTGATGGAGGACTTTCTCTGGATCTGGAGAATGGCATAATTATAGTTGCTATCTCAGTCTGAATTTACTGGGGGTGCATCCATAATGCATGCTTTAGTTGGTATTAATGAGCTACAATTAGAGTCATCCAATAATCCTGACAGAACTCAGAATGAGTTTCTTAGTGCTGCAAGCTGTAAACAAACACTGACATATTATCACCTATAAAGTGTATTTGATAGATGTGTTAGCTAACATTTACCCACTTGCACATCCAGAAAAGACTGAACAGCAACATCAGTGTGTTTCTGTAAAGGTGATAAACTTAATATTAATTTTGTCTTTTAGCTCTGTTTTGATCTCCACCAATTCTTATGTTTTCCAGCCAGCTGCTAACTTTGAAAACAGCTGCTTGTTGTGGCTAGAAAGTGATTTAATGAGAGTGATGAAAGTAAAATAGTCATATTGTGGACTATATACCAAAACAATCAGCTGAAACACACTGAAATACTTTAATAAGATGACATAAAATATATTTAATTTACATTGATATAAAGAAGGTTAATTTACCAGCTGCAGACCTTGACTAATTCTTGTGTATTGACCTTTAAGTTGTTATTGTGTTGTTGTAAACTCTCAACCAAAAATGTATTCATATAACCAGGGGAAAATCTAACCCTGGCAGTCTCCCAGAAACAACTAATTTATTCTCGTTGGATTATTAACCAGTGCTGTTTCTATAGAGCAGCTGCATACTTCACACTTGATGACAGCACTTAGTGTGTCAGTTCTCTGATTTCCAGCTTTGGGGCGAGTTTTTTTTCCTCTGACCAGAATTTGTCTAGACGATAGGAAAGACATACAAGAAATCTTAAATTGTTTCCTTTTAAGGGTGTATGCTACACTGCAGTTGGTGGTCTATGTGTTTGCATGTACAGTATCATTTCCATGGGGGTTATGTGTTACACAGTATGGCCCAGTAAGCTGGATTCTGTGCTGCTTTGATCAGGGTAGAGTTCCCTCACTAATCCGCTTGAGCTCTGGATGTTTGCCCAGGACACGTATACGCACACACACATGCACACAAACACACACACAAATTGTGATTAAAAAACAGATGTGAAGGCCTGGCCAAAAAAGATGAAATAGTCTGAATAAATTAAATGGGAATAAACTGACATCACAATCAGATGTTGGAGTACTTATGTTTAAGCAAACAGTGCCACTTTTTATGAATATGAGCACTGCATCTGTGGTGAAATCTCTTCCATTATTTTCAGTGCTGTTGTTGTTTTTATAAGTTTAAAGAATAGTGGTTTGCTCTTCATCCAAGTCAATTTATATTGGAATTTAATTACATCATATTCACCTGGGCTTTGAATAAGTCTATAATAAGTCTTTATTCACACCTTGTGGGAAAAACATGGGTATCATCTCTGATCTACATTTTAATTACAGCTGTAGGACACAGACAGGATTATAACATTTAAATTCTCTCTTTCTGTCATTACTCTTCATCTTTTTAGGAGCCATTTAAGAGCTCTAAACAGATCTGGGCTTAACTGCAAATCTCAATACTCTGTATTTGAGGACTAATAAACAGGTGGGAGGAGATTTTTTTGATCTGGATGCAGCCAGAGAGCCGAGATGGAGAGAGTAATGAGAAAGAAGAAACAGGAGGAGAAAAGAGAGGAAGTCAGGGGAAGAAAGAAGGGGGCGCTACTTCAGTGTTTGTCATGGCCCTCCCTGCATTACATCACTGGGATGCTTCAGCACTGATGACATCGCCAGGCTGGGAGGGAGCTGGCCCTGGGGATGATGTCATTAATAACCAATCAGAGTATTTGGGGGCCGGTACAGTCTGGCCAGCTCCTGAGGCTGAAATAGTATGATCTCTGAAAATGTCTTTTCCTCCTTTCAAATCATGGAGGCTGTGTGTACAGTATGTGCATTTTTCCCGAGGTTATTTTTAGGCTTACGTTATTACAAATATATTTTTGACACTGTTTCTACTTATGCCACAGAGCAAAGGGTAAACAGACCTGACTCTTTCAAAGAGGAGAAAGAGAGCATGTTAAATATAGCCCTAAGGGAATTAGCATTTAACTAACTTAACAGCACATGAAGGAACTGCTTTGTGCCTCTTCACATGAATAGACCATTTCCTACTTTACCTTTGTTGGTGTTGGCCAATCAGTGTAAAGCATCTATTTCAATCCAGGTCATGCCAGGTTTTTAAGGACTGAAACAGTGGCCCTTTTCATTGCTTTATATATCAGTATTCTACATACATAATAAGCTGTTAAGTGGACTTGTGACCATGAGCATTTCTCTACAGCTTGCAGAGAGAATTAGCATGAGTGAGCAGGTAGACATTTTATTACCTTCAGAGCACTTAAGGTGGACACAAAACTGTTGAATTAAATAATTACAGACACTATCTAGTCCATGGCATTTTCTGGGTAACTCGTGTTTAAATCAACAAACAACTTGTGAGAACAACACTGACATATTAAACATATTTATAGCACCAGAAGAGACAGAGAAGCATTAGCAATAATTTGGAGTTGGATTTTTCAGTACTGTGTGTGTGTGTGTGTGTGTGTGTGTGTGTGTGTGTGTGTGTGTGTGTGTGTGT
>JANJYQ010004204.1:0-11033 GCA_024605255.1 Rastrelliger kanagurta | reverse complement strand
ACACACACACACACACACACACACACACACACACACACACACACACACACACAAATATGTCAATTCAACAGCCAACAATCATGAAGTCCAGCAGTATATAACTAAATGTGGTGCAGTAGAAATAAAGAAGACGTACCTGATGATCTGTCCCTCCTCTTCAGGAGTAGCAGGCCTGAGCCCAAGAACTATGTGACACACCTGCACTCAGACAACACACAAGATGCAGAAAACACATGAAGAAATAAGACACTCTGAAATTCACATCACATCCTTATACAACTGCGACAACAGCGTGTGCTGACCTGAAAAAGCAGGTTGAGGAACTCGTTGGCCAAAGCGCTCTTCACACTCCATATCTGGTAGTCCTCCAGGGTCAGGTGACCCAGCTGATGAGCAGTCAAAAGACAAAAGAAGGTCAGCACACTCACATTCACTTTTCTCAGAATATACACTGCTGTGAGACCTTGAAAAGAATGGGAGGAAAATCTCATCATCTGATATTGGGTGAAAATAGCTCCGAGGTAAGACAAGGAGGTGTGTGACTGGAAGGTTGCTGTGGGTGTACTGGCTTTTGATGTGAGGCAGACAGGAGAAGAAACGGGAGTGTGAAGTGGTGCCGACTTTCTTGAATGAAGGTTAAAAAATATCAAATTTATATCACAGCGTAGGGGATTAATGGAGGGATTAACTCCCTGATGGGCACCGTACGTCACATACGATTCTGTCACTGTGAGTCGAGTCTCACCTTGGTTGTGTCGTGCATCTTCAGGATGCCCTCTACTATGTCTGACACACTACTGTGCAGCTCCTGCAAGGCAACAAAAAAAGAAAGAGAAAAAAACATCAGCGTGACACAGCTGACAACAGGCAAGTTGTCCTCTGCTGACACAAAGAGGAACGCGACAATACTGGAGGAAAAACAAAACTGGGTTTCAAATGAGAGGTGAATCACAGTTCTAGGATTATTGTCTACATGTGTTTGTGCTATGTTCTATACTCCTGACACCTGAACTTTTGTTTAGTATGCATTTTTTAGTTTTCCTAGATATTTGAGATGAGTAGTACCAAATCTGAGCATTGTATTTAAACAGAAAGTAGTTTTTAAAATAATGAATGTCCCCATATGGGAACAATGGGTTTATTTTACTGTATAACACTATTAATTCATCAATGTATAAAACCTTTCACCTTTCCTTTGCACCAACGACAAAAAAAAAATCCCAAAATCCTTAAACAAGTACTTCCTGATTAGCAGTGTCGTAGCTGGTTGATGTTGATAAAATTAATCAATTTATATAGCATATCAAACTGCAAATGTTAATAAGCATATACAGGCAAGTTTCAACCATAAAATGTAATAATGTTTTGTGCGTGATTCACTTTTGTCTGGGGGTTGATTGACTTGGCCAAGATGCCTACTATCTCATTTTTATACTGATTAATGTATTGCGCATTACTGCCACTAGGTGGTACAATAAAGTGTGTACGAATGAGGACAACAAAGTATGAATGAAGTATTAGGTCCAGCAAACTCAAAATGTAATGTCTTCATATAAGGACACAGGGTCACAGGTGGATATGGATTTAAAAATGACCACACAGTCACAGCAGAAGCTTGTCACCACTTTTCCAGACCCACTGATGTCATCGCTGAGTTGGAACAGCATGTGCAGCGACGTAGCTTCTGATTGACCACTCTGACGCCTGACCTCTCTCATTACTGTGCTTTGTCGATATTCCAGTATGATGAAGGTAGTAGTGTGATCTTGACTTGTGGAACGGTGGGACAGAATTCACCAACGACCCTCTGGAGTGACGTGATACATTGATTGGAAGAAACTTTTTTAAAAAGATTCGTCTTGGTAAAATGCCCAACGATTACGAGGGCAACTTTAGCGTACGCAGTCTGGTGCTGACCTGGCATATGATGTGTCAGCTTGTGGTCAAAGGTGAAGATAAAGACCAAAGTGAATTCAGAGCAGATGTCATGAGATCTTCAGATACTCAAAGCCAGTAAAACAGAAGGAGAGAGTTTATTGATGGCTGCTTCATTTTGACCTTGATGCTACCCAACTACTGAATATACTCTGCAAGTTCTGGTGTGCAGGGATGTGGATTTAAATGTTGCCAGATAACTACTCGGAGAATGAACTAAAGATGACCTGGACTACTGCAATGTAAGAATGTTGCTTTCCTACATTTATGTTCTTTAATAAGCAGAGAAAATGTTCTTATTTGCAATGATTCATTTTAGGTCAGTTAGATTATTCTGTTTTTTAGAAGGAAACTGAACCAAGGGGGAAATGCACTGAGTTCACCAACTCATCCACTTATTCAGACCCGAACAAATCAACTATTTTTTAAAAAAGCCCCAAGTATCATTGGGATTATGAAGAGGACCCAAAAATTCCCAGAATTATGAGAAAAAAAAACAAAACCTGCGCTTATAAACCTTTCAGTATTACCATTCTAATCCTCTCCAGAGTACTCCACTTAAGATTTTTTTCCTTTTCTCGGAAACAATTCCTGTAGGTAAGTCATGTTTAGTCTCTGTGTCCACAGTCTCCAGCATTTCTTCCACTGAGGGGACTCTTCTCCCTTTTCAGTGCCAATATGATATCTGCAAATCCAACACCTATACCTATACCTCTTATGCTATTCACGGCTTCAGGGAATATTCCACGACACACGCATACACTCCATCACACTACTTTGCTGCATCCACACGGAAAACAGAGAAGGATTTTGTGAGTTGGTCTAGTTGGTTTAATAGGGTGAACCAAGCCTTAGTTAGACTGAGGTCTGACATGTCCTGTTGGAAATAAGATTCTCACTTAAGATCATAGCTCGGCTATGTGAGGATATCTTTTGCTTTTCCTGAGAGGTATTCCTGTTGTTATACTTGTTGCTATGGTGCATGTTAAAAAAAAGATGTGTAGGAAGGCCAGCTTACCACTAAAAAAGCTTCTATTAGCATTGAAACATTTGGCTTTTATTTGAGGAAAAACCTTCATCACCTCTGATCAACAATTCCTAGTCTGTTTTTATCTATATACATTTTTACAAGCCTTATTTTCACCTTGACTTGTGTGTTTCTGAAATTATATAATATAATAAAGTGTAAGGTATGAAATGACCTTGACTTAGGTGAGTGGTTCCAATGAGACTACCTACTAAATGAGGGTAAAGTTTGATGTTTAGTATGGCCTTGATGACTCTATAAAGCAGGGCCCTAACATCCGTGTTGTGTGTGTGTGTGTGTGTGTTGACTTACGGGGAGTGTGTCTGTGCGATTATCCTTCCACACCTCCAGCAAGGCCACCACCATCTCATGGAGTTCATCTCGAGACAAGATCCCGTCGCGGTCCACATCAAACACTTTGAAGCAAACTGGCGGTGGGAGAGATGTAGAAAACAACAGAGTTCATTTTAGGCTTGGGGCAGCACATTTAGAAGCATTTACTTTTACTGTGACAACATGCTGTTTAGTCAATTAGCTGGGAGTATAATACGTCGCTATGTTTCCGTGCAAATGTAATTTCCAGCTTCAATGAAAAACCCCACAATAATGACCGTGCGCTAACGACTCCGCAGCACCGACACACACTTTAGACTTACAGTAAATTTAAACACCAGATAACAGCGACACTCAATAAAAAGACTTGTTTCTTCTTCTTCATAAGATTAAGGGGGGAAAAAAGGTGGTGGTGGGGGCTCGGTGTGAGTATGTGAAGCCTCCGGAAATTAATTTACGGGTAATAGTTTCCGACAACAGCGCAGGCTTACATTTCTGCCTCTCAGCGACAGGCCCCCTGCAGCATGCGGAGAGCCCACAGGAGATCTCTTTGAAGTCGATGTGATTGTCCCGATTCTCATCGAAGGCGTGAAACAAGCCTGGGAAAACAAGACGAGAAAGACAGTTAAGATTTAGACTAAAGAGTGCAGGCTTTGCAAAAACTGTATTCACTACAGATGTAGGAGTGACACCACACTGGATTTATTTGTGAGCGTGTACATCTATAATCTTCTAACCTTCATTCAGTGAGGCGTGGATGGGAGGAGAGACCAGTGGTGTGAAGGTTTCCAAGTCAAAGCGGCCGGTTCTGGACTGAGCTTTTAGCAGCCAGTAGCGTTTCTCCAAGTCTATAATGTCAGACTCCTCCACTGTGGGAGAGAAAGCAGAGGAAAAACTGTCAGAGTCACAATCGACTGCAGCATTATCTATACTTCTCCATTTTGTCTGGATTTGTCAATTAAGCCGATTAAATTTTTTTTATGTTTTCTTTGTCATAAGCTCCAGATACATTACAAAAGGAGGAAGTGATGTCAGGAACTAAACTTGAAACTTTAAGTCCCTGTGGTGCGGTCTGATTAGATTCTGCTATTAAGGGGAACCAAGTTGAAAAATGAGAGCTGTGCTTGAAACTCAGCATTCACACAAAAAGAAAAGTGCTGTTGTTCTTTGTACTTAATGCATCATGAGTTGGATGTGATGAATGAATAATAATAAGAAAATAGCAGTGTGTTTTTCCTCAGTGAATCATCTGGCTGAGTGTTTGATGTTTATTTCTTTGTGCTTTTGAACATAACATTTCATATCTCTTTGTCACTGCCCCTCTCTCCATCTCTCTTGCTTGTGCTTTTACTTTCAATATTGTTCTTTATATTTGTCTATATTGGAGTGCGCAGGGATACAAGTATATAACTTTTCAACATATTTGTCATTCCTTTTAGAAATTAAATCACATAAAAATTTGATTTAATTTGCCCAACCACTTATTTCTATGCAATAGGAATTACACACAGACAAAACTCATTCAACTGAGAACATAGCAAACACTTAAACAAATAAGAAATAAACACAACAACACAGCAGCACAACCCCCCCCCCCTCCTACAGATCAAAGGTCAGCATCCCTGCCTCTTTAGTAACTTTATTCTACAGTTTGAAATCATTAAGAGACTAAGTAGATAAGACAGATGTGATTATTTCTTCAGTTATTAAAGCAGCAGTCAAGTCAAGTGTGTCGCCCTGCAATGCCGCTGTGCTCATTATCTGCTTATTCATCCTGTCTTGCCAAAATGTTTGCTTCTTGACGTGTGGAGCCCAGCGGAGCATAACTCTACCGATCTTCAATCTGAGCAGGATAGTGAGAAAACCTGTGTGGATGTGCAAGGCTTTTAATGTAATACTTGTTTCTAAATGTTTCAGGGTGACGCTGAACATTACTGTCAGCACAGAGGTGGTGAAGCCTGTCAGTCACTGTGGATTCACGGGCAGTAGGCCTGTGTAAGTGGTCGAATAAGGAACCATGCTGCTGTGCACTTTTAAATGAGTCACACTGCACTGGATGTGAGCCATTTGTGTCTACTTCTACTGTTATTTGTGGGTTGGTTTTTTTCCTTCCTGTTTGATATTTGGAAAGGATAAAACCCCACTCCTCCTCCTCTTTCTCCTCTCTACACTAACTGCAGGATGAAAGTACCTCCTGTGGCTCTCAGCAGAGCACCTTAAAGGAATTATCTTGACTCCTCTGTCTGATCAGAGTGTGGTGGAGAGGGTTGAAGGGGTCAGCTTTCTCCTCTCAGACACCGCAGTCAATCACTTCAGTCTCATCTAGCGGCTCTTTAATTCTCACTGCGCTGTCTGTCTTCTCACCGTCTCCGACACTTCACGTTGTAGCATACAGGAACAAAGGAGTCGTGCTTCTATTAAATTGTCCAGGGGGTGGAAATTAGAACCAGCCTCTAAATGCTCACCCTACCAGACACAGTGGTCAACATGATGTAAAGTTACCAGNGTCATTTTACAGTCTGTGCTGCTGTACGCACCACATGAAACATCACGTGGCTAAAAAAAAAAACAAAAAAAAAACAACAACCGAAAAACAAAAAACTAAATAGATACATGTGACTGATGGGAGCCGGTCACGAGCAAGCTGCTGAAAATTTGCAGTTTTTGATCGATGGGTGCATCTTTACAAACAACAGCTTCATTGTGGTCATCAACATTTTTTAAATTGGTGGCAATCAAAAGACCATAAAGCCTCCAAATGCCACATGAGGTGATCTGTATTGTACAAACAGCTAAAACAAATGTGTGTGAGTGTGTGCATGTGAGAGAGAGAAACAACATATGTTAAACAACATAATTTAATCACATAAGCGTCATTAAAAAATATGGTAAAATATGTACATAAGAGGCTAATAAAATGTAGAATCTGCAATCTACTTTTCCACTATAGCTGTGAGCTCTGTGTTTTAACTGTTGTGTATTCTCTGAGTGGAGTCATGTAACAGTGAGGCAGTATGACATAAATACTTTCTACTGCACTGTCTGCAGTAGAGGAAGCACAGGCAGGTACTGTAACACCAAGGTGTATTCAAAATATCAACGTTCTTACATTTTTAAGCACAAATGTTCACATGATGTAGAAGAGAGACCTGGGTTTACAGGTTTTTATGTAAATGTGAGAGACAATACTTTTAGATGTGAAGAACAATGCAGTGGAAACATCAAACATCATTACTCTACTACTGCTACTTCCTTGTATCCAAAATAAGTATATTCAAGATTAGACTAAAATTTAAAAGTGGGCCTGAATCAACAAACTTCTACGTGAATCAACAACAATTTTAAATGTCAAACAATGATTTATTCATCAAGTTGAGATGCCAAACATTAATTAAATATGATTTGCTTTCTCTTTTCTCTGCTTTATAACTTTGCCAGTTGAACGTCATTGGATTTTAAGATTATTGACCTAACGCAAAAAATAATTTGAAGATATGAACTTGAACTCTAGAAAATTATAATTGGTTTTTTGCTTTTTCCTCTAATAGTTGATTGGCAATATGAATCAGTAAGGAAATTCAACTCAACATGAAGTCATCTGTTTATGGTGCTGCTGATAAATACTTGTAAGTGGGATGCTTTTAAATTGCAACCTGGTGAGGAATGGATTCGTGATACCACAAGAAATCATCAACTATGAGTTATGCAATGGGCGCTGTCTGGGATACTATTTGACTCAACTTATAACTAAGTGATACGAATCAGACCAATATAGCACATGAAAGCTGCCGGGTCAGTGAACCAGCCTCCCCCTTTCAACATGCTAATCCACAGCTTAAGGTAATAGGATTCAGCAGTTAGCCAGCTAGCCCTCTGATGGAGCCAATGCATATGACAGGTGTCAAAACACACGCAGACACAGAGACAAATCAAGTGACAGTCAATTCCTGGTAGAAATATATAATCGCTTCCCACTCTAGCTGTTATAGCCACCTTCCTGAAAGCTGTTTTTAGCAGCTTTGGGTTTCCATTCCAGTGGTTGTAACTGGCTGCTGGTGAAGAAACAGAGAGACAGAATTGATTGAGGGTTCCTAGCTCCCTGTAGTCCAGAGGTGAACATCAGGATGGTTGACCTTGGAAGAATGGGAAGCACTCAATTTTTCTCAATTTTTTTACTGCCGTTGTAACTGTGCTCTCGGGTTCAGACGTTTGAAGCTAAACAGACTAAAAGGAAGCGCTGAGTACACGATCAATGATTTAGAACCTGAAGGGGGGAATATATATGGAGATGGCATGGAGGAAATAACACAACACTGATGAATTATTGAGGATTGTGGTCGACGGCAGGGAGACTCATGAGTATCTTTCCAACTTGAAGCTCCGTTGGACATTGGGGAACTCAACAAAAACTAGACCAGAACCCTTTCTTAACTACTCATACTGCTCCTCAAGCAACAAAAGCAGATGTATGAAGCCGGGAGGGATTAGTGCTGCTGGACAACAAGGAAGATAAATACTTGTGTTCTTCATGCTGGACATTCTTCATGACAGTCTGACTGCTAATCTATAAAACTCATTACCCCGACTATGGATCTTTTCCCAGCGCACCTCCAATCCATCTAAGGGTGACTCCAAGCTTCTATAAACATTGGCGTGGTTGCTGGACGTTACATCGCTGTCTTCCTTCGTTAGGTTTTTACATCTTTGTAATGACGGCAGAAAAATTTGCTTGGAGGTGTGGCGGTCCAGTTGACCAAACGCCCGAGGATGTTATATCTATGTCGACACGGGTTAGTGGTGTATCAGCCTCAACATGACAAGCAGAACATCAGAGTCTGCAGGGTTCTGGAAGCAAACACTGAAGATGTGGCTTCCTTGAATACCCCTCATGTGCAGGGTTGGGTACCATTGATACAGCACCAGCGCCAGTGTTAAATGTTAAAAGTTTGAATAAAAGCAGCCATACACATATTTGCCAAAGCTAAAATTCTGATTAGACAAGTTGATTCAACACTTGCTTTCAGTACTTTACGTTATTTTACACTCGTGTTTCGCCAATTCCAAGACGACTTTGAGGCTTCTAAGAAGATTAAAAAAGGTTTAATGGAAAGTGAAGAAGACCTGAAACAACGACACGAGGTATCTTCTTGTTAAAAATAAAGCATTAGTTTTATATGATGGTACAGTACGTTGTCTGGCCTGATACCTACCTAGAGGTGCGACTCTGTCCGAGTGGCAGCAGAGATACCATACCATTATCCAGAGAGCATCCTTAGAGAGGTGCTGCCACAACCGGCATGTACCATAGTCAACTCCACACAATAACAGTTCACAGAAAGTCCAACACCCTGTCCTGAAGCCTGTTACTCCCAAACGTTGCTTCTCTCATAATATTGTGACAGTGCCATGGGCTAGCAAGTTAGCAGCTGTGTTAAGCTCTGCCATGAGTCAAGCTTTACGTTCTCGTTCTGGAAAGAGTCATGTCACTCTCTCTCTCTCTCCAACACACACACACACACACACACACGGACCCACTTTGTGTAGAGATACACAAAGTTAAGAGGATAAGCTTGGAGCAGGCAGATTAAAGTGAGCGACCAGGTTCTTTAGACAAGACATGCTCTGTCCAAGCCACTGTTCTTAATAGGTAAAATAAAGCCTGGCTAAATTTACTCTGTCCTATAACTTTAGACAACTGTATTACTGTATAGTTTTTGGTTTTTGATTCTTGTAATGATTCTTACATTATGTTTTCGCCTTCAGATCATTTTTGGGACTCAAGCGTCTGGATCATCTGAATGTTTATTGCAGGGGTGTCAAATACAAACCAGGGTTCAATCTGGCACAGTTTGCAAAAGTATGAAAATTGCAGAATCTTTTTTTTTTTTTTTGCTTCTTCAGAGGTTTTTTTTGTTTGTTTGTTTTTTACCCCAACCACAATACAATTCTCTGAACAAACAAACAATGAATACATACTGCGGTCATATTTAAACCATTCATATATTGATAATTGTGGAAGATGATGTCAATCGGCTTCTTTGCAAAATAATCAGAAAAAATTATTCCATAATATTGTTAAAATTGCAATAATTTTTCTTAAAGCTGTTCATTTGTTTTATAAATAGATGGTTTAATTATAGTAAAGTTATAATATAGGTTATATAATATATTATTTATAGGTTCACTTGAGATCATATTGGACTGTATGTGGCAGCACTGGTTTATATGAATGATGGACAAAACTAAACTTATGTTGTAAGTGAGGGGGATTATCTTCTTAAAACAATATTATGTTAGTGTGCCACAAAGTATCTATTTTTTCATAAACAGTGGTATAGTGCCATTATCAAATAACAGCAGTAATGCATCATTTTCTCAGTACTAACTTATTATGCAACAGTATGAGCTACATTATTTTAAACAACAGGTGTTATATTTACCTCTTTATCTCCAATAGTTTCCCCACTAGAGGAATTATATAGTCGACAGTAATATGTATTGTTTTAAATGAGACAGTTCCGTAAACTGACACCAAATCCAGTATTTCCACTACTGAGAAGATTAACAGATACAAGCAACGTATTTGTGTGAAATCTAAACACTGGTTCATTGTCAAGGTTAGGAAAGAATGACACAACCCACTTAGTTATATCAGCGACTTAAAATTAACCTTGGCAGCAGAAACTGTCTGTACCTGAAAATAAATATGTGTATCACAGCTATCAAGCATCTACACATGCATGAAATAGTGCAGTCTGCAGGGTGTAGGGCTGAGTGGGATGGAGAGGAAGTTGATATATAGTGCAGCAGTAGTAAGAGGAAGAGAAAGCTGGCTGAGAGAAAGAGAGATGGAGATATATAAAAAAAAAAAAAAAGGAAAATTGAGTGAAAAGGAGAGTGAATGAATAAGGGTGATAAGTTGAGCTCGTCAGTCATTTCCCAGGACGCTCACTGTCACTGATGGGCGGGTAGGGGTGTATAAAAAATGCAATGACTAACATCCGAGCTTTAACGACTGTTGTTGTGAGCCATTTGTGGCATTTCCTGAGACATCTGCACTCTACAAGAGATGCAGGCGAGGCGTAGGGAGGCAGTGAGGGAGAGGGGGAGGGAGGGATGGAGATGCAGCGGGGGAGACATCTTCTTCACATCATAGAGACATGCCATATAAATGAGACACATGAACTACAGGGTGTGTACAAACTCTATACCAAATCTATGTTTTTTTAAATGTCAGTGCTGGATTCAGGATGAAAATGCTATAAGAGGGAGTGAAGAAAAAGCCATGACCAGATGCTCCATCATTAGAAGACGGTTCAAAATTATGTATGAAATCTACCAGAGGAAAGATTAACATTTTCTATATTAATACAAAGGGAGAAATTTAGCAGAACGTGGTCAAAATAAGTCATTATCTAACAACCAGAGGCCTGACCTGCTTTAATGGAAATTGCTAGCTCCAATGTATTACTGCAGAGATTGTGATATAAGGATTGTGTGACCTTCCTGGTACAAACGTTCACAGTTTGCTACTCAATGTTAAATGAAATTATTGAAGGAAAACAAGCTTTATTCAGATAAGGCTTAAAGCAAATACTTAAGTTATTTCTATATTATTACATATTTATGTAAATGTTATTTATGGATGCAAATGTTCTGCAAACTTGGACTGTAGATTACCTCCCAAATAAAACTACAATAAAATCAAATCAAATCTTTTAAGAAAGGCTTAAAAAAA
>JANJYQ010004063.1:7183-20566 GCA_024605255.1 Rastrelliger kanagurta | reverse complement strand
GAGACACCACCGTGCATGCTGAACTCATATAGTGTAGCGAAGCAGTATAAACTTTGTGTTTTTGCATGGAGTCACTCACCTCAGATGACTATGTTGAAAAGCCATTACAAGCTGACTGTTGAGCATCTGCCAGCCACTATATCCACAGAAACGAAAACTTTTTCCTTGTTGTTTTGACTTCTTACAAAAAGAAATGATCCAGCAGTGCAGTCTAATGTCCATAATATCTCCATGAAGCTGCCATGAAGCTGAGATGAGTCTGGCTCAACTTAATTTCTTGGTTTTAAAATCTGGCCCAACTGGCCATGGTCTTCCCACACTCTTAGTAAATGCAGGCCTACCAACTCTCACGCAATGAGCGTGAGACATGCATTTGAGTATCTTCATGCTCTCATGCCAGTAAGTTTATCTGCACATAAAAGTTTATCTAAAAAATAAAAGTTCACATATAAACGTTTACCTAAAAATAAAAGTTTATCTAAACTAATATTTTCATATTTAGCACAGACTACAGCAATAGAATAAAACACATAGCTACGCTATTGTTAAGGCTGGTCAGCATGATTTTATCAGTGAATTTATGCGTGAGCTGTGACTGGCAGCCACTGATCAGACTGGTCACTTACAGTACAACCAGCTGTTAGGAGGAAGAACAAAGACGTGGATGAGTACCTGTCTGAAGGTGTTTCCACCCAGAAACGGTCCTGCGCATATAATTGTGAAGCACACATCACTTCTCAGTATTAAATACAAACATTATTCTACATTAGTTGTATGTCTAGTCTGAATTCCACATTTAATTCACATTTATTTGTGGTGCGATTTAAGAGTGCTGTGGTTAGTGACAGGATCAAACACTCACTGAATTTATCAATGAAACGGAGAGAAAATATAGTTATTGTTGTCTTGGCAACCTATCTTATAGGATGTATGCCTACTGCATAATATTGTAATATTATATTTGTATTAGTGGTGGGACTCAATTAAAAATATATACTAATTAATTAGAGGCTTTGTAATTAATTAATCTCAATTAATTGCATATCAGTATTTGACATAAGCAACATTTTTTTAAAATTTAAATGGATTTTACTGTGTGACTGAATCAACGCATAGACACATAATGAGCTTAAACAACAAAATTGTGTTTATTTTTATGTTAAACATAAAGTGCAACTTGACATAAAGAGTCAAGTTGAGAAGCTAATGTTAGCCTCTGCTATTACTCCTCTGCAAAAATTGCAAAGTGTAAATATCACCCATTTCATCATTCGATATGAGGCTGGTATCATGTGAGGAGAGCTGTCTGTCAAATTACTGTATCACCATTCAATTTACAGAATTAGATGTGCCTCTTCATCAATATCAACAAATTTAAAATTATGGTTGAGAGATGGTCAAGTGTGTGACCATCTGCTCTGAAACTGTAATGTATTTTATATTTTAGTGTGTGTACTGCACTCTACTGTGTATACAATGTATTTTACAAGTAGGCATAGTACTGTTTATTTAATACATTTTAATTACTGTAGTGCTCATATAACCTGCCCCAGAGACTACGGTTGATAATTAGTCAACTTGGATAAACTGGTAAATTTACAGAAATGTCTATTAATGTGCACTGTCTCTGTATATTTTAAACCAATAAACTAAACTAAATGCCATAGAAGCAGTGAAAAAGCTTAAGTCTTATTACTTCTTCTTACTGCTTTTTTCTCAGATTCTCTAGATAGTTTGGCAATGATGGCAGTTACAATGGCATTTTTTGTATTGTGTGCTTTTAATAATATATATATTGTATTTAATAAAGATTTACTAAATTAATTGTGACACCAGTTTGATAACCCTACTGGTTTAGATGCACAAACTTGACATTAATACAAAACGTACAGTATAATGATGAAAGTATGATAGCTCAACAAATGTATTAATATATAATGTTTTTCTCTTTCTAATGAAATTACTTCTTGCCTAAGATATAATATGCGACTCAAACTTTCTGGTATCAATGGGTTAAAGTACAAGAAGCTGTTACATTATATCCAGTATTAGTAACTGCCAATTATTTTCTAAAAATTGAACTTTTGAAATTAGGTGTGTAACTTAGAGTAAACAACATTGTGGTTTGCTGAGGAACATTAGGGAGTCTTTAGCAGCCTTAGTAATGATCAAGTGTAAAGCCAATACCAGTAGAGGTCTTATCAGGCTCTTGATTAAGACAAGCGGAGTTGGCTGCAAACAGATGTGCTCTCAGACGTAATTCCGACGTAAATTCTACTCTTATCAGAGAAAAACAACACTGCGGAGAATGCCTAAACAAAGATAACGCTGCTACAAAGTTGGAAATTAGCCTCTTGTCGCAGGTTTTTGTTAGTATAATAGTTGTTCCACCACTATTCTTCATCAACTGTCACAGCTTGTAGGAAACTCAAAATCGTGACTTTTAACTAAATAGAGGGTAATTGTGTTGTTGGCTTTGCCATTATCTCCTAGAAATGTCAATGACTCTTGACCGCTTCCCTTCTGTTTTATTACATTTATTTTATCTTCTTTATTTCCTTTTTTAAACGCTCAGTTAAATGCTCAATCACAGTCAGGGAAATCTTTCCAAATATGGAAATACTCTCCTCCTTGTGTGCTACTTTTTTTACATGCTGCAATGTTAATGATAGATTAATAAAAAAGGAAATATGATGTGTTATACAGTTATGAATGTGTCATTGTTTGACATTAATGTTGACGTTGCAACATGAATGCATCCATCACATTTATTCTGGCACAAATAGACATATACCCACACAAACAGCAATGCAAATGTATTATTATGCATGCAATACAATATCCTTCTCTCACTATTAGTGAGACACTATTCTATTAGTGTTTGACACAAATACTCAAGACTCAAATAGTTCAGACTTATTGAAGTTTCTTTAGTCCCATATTGTCATAGCAACCACAGCCATGTGGATTTGTTTTTTTTATGATGCCTATGGGCTTTTTTTGTATTATTTATTTGTCTTCTTGATAAGCATTTGGTGGAAACTACTCTACTAATCTGATGTTTGACCCATTAAACTGTTTCATTTTTCAAATTATTTGATATTTTTTATTTTTCTTTTTAATTTTGGAAAATATGTACGTATGTATTTAAAGTACACCTGAAGCATGGCCATAGATCATGTTTCCCATAGCTTTTAATCTTGGCTATTTCTTTTACAGGGACAATGATGAGGTTCCCAAAACAAATGAAGGCCACAAATAGCAAGATAACTATACACGAGCCTCTAAGCAAAAGCACAAGAACACACTGAAAATCCATGAAGATATGATACGTTTCATGCGTCCATTGATAGCCACAACAACATCTGGGACCTGTCTAATGAACCAATTTGCCACTCTTACAACTTAAATAGTGTTCATAGGAACACTCTAGCCAGGAATACCAAATGGTGTTACTGAATGTATTGCTAGTCTGGGATATCCCTCTAAATGACTTTCCATGCAATGACTGAAGGGAAAAAAAATGGAAACGTTTCATCTTGATCTTTTCTAGCATTACTGTGCATATAAAATTGTCTGAGCCATGTTGATACAGCTCTACAGTCATTTTTGAGACTATAGTTTGTAGTATTGTTGTATTGGTCTGTACTTCTCACTCCTCCGTCTATGTAAATGTGATGAACAAAATAACAATAAAAAAAATAAAGACAGGTTTCAGTGTAATGCAGTCTAGTGCAACACCACCACTGACACAAAAACAACCCGAAAATGAATGAAAAAAAAAAACAACAACCGAAAAACCTGGTATATTAGTCTCAACGACAGCACAGTTCCATTCACTAACAAATTCATAATCAGCCATTGCAAATAGACTGGGTCTCTATTTCTCACCGGGATAGTTTGACTTCTTGCTGTAAATGCAAGATGTGTCAGGGTGATGAACACAATGGATATGACTGCATGCAATGACCTCAGGCAAGGTATGTCTGCTAGCTAAATGCCTCCCAAAACTCTACACAGACATTATGGTCTATTTACTCTTTGAGTTTAGCAAATAGTGCCTCTTAACAGATCCTTCTGTATTCACTAAAACCATGTTCCCACTCTGACCGAAGAGAACATAAAAGAACGGAAGCATCCACCACTTCCACCATGTTGAGACTAAGTATGCTTCCCTGGTTAACTCAAGCCAGCTGTTGTTCAGGAGTAGGTAACAAAATTCACCCCCTCCTGAAACAAAATAACATTTGCAGTGGGAATTGTAGACACCCAGGGGAGGATGTGGTATTGCTGATATTTGCCCAGTCATTGTTATTCGGGAAAGATGCAAACATGGTAACAACATAATGTTTAATGAAAGATCTTTATATGGTAATGGGAAACAGTGAACTCGTAAAAAATGTGGTCAGAAAAAAAGGATCAAGTCAATTACAGTAAATTGTGAGTCAAGACCAAGAGTAATGTCACAGAATACTACAGGTCAGTTAAAACATGTTTCAAGATTATAAGGAGTCATTTGCTTTCTGATTACTGTTGAAGTATTGTATAATGATACAAAATGTTTAGAAATATTATATATCAGTGACAACATATGCAGACAGACATGGGATACAACAATAACAACAACAACAATAATAATAATGATAACAATAATAGTGTGATCTAAGAATCACAGGGGTACAGAAACCCTGCCACCATGATAAGGTGACAATTCTCTTCAGATTTCTAATATTCTATTATACATTATGTTTTCCCCATAACTTTTGTATTAATTTGTACACCCTTTGGGATATGGAAATAATTAAATACTTTCCATCCTTTACAGACCTGTGGAGACACTATTTCCACAACTACAACAATATAATTTATGACTCATGTTTATTCATGCAGTGAATAAATAAACAGTCACAATAAATCAGCTGCTCAGCTGTCATGAAAAACTTGGCAAAGGGCATCTGCAGACTTACTTGTAAAGACTGTCAGGTTCCAGGCACTTGAAGACCACTGAATATAGCACAGAGTGAGGATGTTCTCCACTCCTTTTCCCAGCAACAACACAGGATGAACCCAAACCAGAGAACAGATCATCCACCAAACTTAGAACCTCACCTGGTACAGAAATTGGAAAGACAGAAGGAAGAAAGAAAGGAAGGACAATGAGGACAGAAAGATGCAAAGAAATACAATCTTACAAAAAAGTCAATTTGGAAGTGGTATTTGTGCTGTTTCAACATGTATTATACATTTTGCAATTAAGGAGAAAAAAGAAAAAAACTTTCAAAATTGTCTTATCTATTGTTCTTTAAATTTAAACAAAACAATATTTGTTCAAACATCAAATGTTTCAAAACAGGGAAAATGTGCACAAAGTAAACAAATTAATTTCTACGTCTGAGAAAGAAGCTCTTCCCTCAGCAGTGATTGTGCCGTTTGACTGACGTAGTGAATCTCACCACTGCTCAGTCTAGTGGGAGTCATTTCACCAGCAACAGAACCAAGGCTAAATTCAATATGACTTTTTTTTTCCTGACAGCGACCCATACACATCTATATTATAGAACAGTAAGAAAACAAGATTTCTTTCTTTTATGGACACATGATAATGTTACAGTGATATCTCACTGAGCACCCTGGCGTCTCAGAAAATACTACTTCAAAAGTTGTGAAATTACTTTCATGTCAGCTAACAGGAAAGGCAAGCGACACACACTTGTTCATTTAGACACACATATGCACAACGCCAGTTTCCAGTGCTCATGGGGGTGATGGAAAAAAGAGGGAGCTGTCAAAATAGTTTAAAAACTCTCAAACTGTTGGATTTCCAACTATTTCTACACGAGGTAAAGGGCAGCTTAGTTTTAGCTTATGATACATGGGCCAACTTATAAACACAGGGAGTAAGTCTGGCTGGTAGGGCACAAGGGGATGGTAAGAAAAGGTTGAGACGAGGGGAAAAAGAACTGCACGAATGAATGATTTGACCTTTTCACAGAAAGAGCTCTGTGTATAGGAGGTTTCCCCAAAACACATTCCTGCACTGTTGAAAGGCTGCTCTTTCGAAGGTTTTAGCTTTCTAAACACAAATTTCAAATTGGATTCATTTATTCCGTTGTTAAAGTCTGCTTAATGTTAGTTTTTGTCAAAATGTTGGGCCAATCTGCTATTGGTGCTTATGAAGGAGTACGTCTGCGCTAGCCTATACATCTCTCATTTGTTACCTTTAACAACTTACAGCATCACATATTTTCATACTTTCACAGACCTCAAGACCACCTGTATACTGTGCCATATATTATTTAAATCTCTGGATAAAATATTACAATTGAGTCAATTGGATGTTTATAATATATTAACGGACCATAGTGTTTTGGCTAAACTGAAACTCTAGTGAAAGAACAATTGCAGTGTCCAATCCAGTAATCTGATGTAGGATTTAAATAAACACTTTTAGTTTGCAGGCATTGTTGTTTTGCAGAACAGATCTGTAACTCATTTGGTTGCCTTCTAAATGCTTATTTTGTTCTTTCTGACATTTGTTTTTATTAATTTAAACAAGTCTGTCTTTCATTGGTGCCACCTGTTTTGTGTTAACTGCTAATAGTAGTGATAATGAAGATTTGCAAGGTTAGCAACTGGCTAAATAATAATTGCATATATAACAGATACTATGCACAACCCTGTCTCCTAGAAATTGCATTTATACAGTTCTAACTACAACAAACACGCTTTGAGAGAAACGCAATTATGTTTTATATCAACATAATGAAACAGTTATAATGGATGTATCTGCAAAGTCACAACATTTTTATACTAAATGTATCTGTAAAACATTTAATGACAACATATTAAAGTTGTTTTCCATGCAATACCAACTGCAATGACTAAGTTAAGATCAGTTTTTTGCAGTATTAGTAAAATATTTTAAAAAGTCAGCACACTTGAAGCAGAAAACAGGACATATATTTGTGTAATTCCTTGAATTTTGTATGTCCATCATTTTGGTAGTTATCAAACATGGAATGGATACTGAACATGGATATCATAAAGAAAACTTTACCATTTCATCCTCACAAACTTAACAAGTTTAATGATTAATCTATCTGGGATGCTTATACAGTAGGTGGTCCAAGAATTGCATGCAAAAAAGCTACGCTACTTTTTTTTAACAAAAAAGCTACACTGGCTTGGGCTATCCCATAGTTAATGTCCAAATTGGGGTTCATTTGTCCTAAAAGTGCAAGGTAAGGTAAGTTTGCTTGATGCAGGTTGAAAAATAACTTCTTTAACTGTGAGACTGAAATGATGGCATGCTCTGGAGACAAATAATACCCTATGGACACTCAATGATGCTACACTAAACTAAAAACTGTTTTGGCGTGATAAGAGCTTATGATATCAGTAGCTTATAGCCTATAGCTACTACTGTTCATGGTCAACCTGGCTCAATATTTTTAATTAGCTCCACCTTCTTAGTTGGTTAGTGCCAGTTGATTCAAAATACTGACCCAACCTTTTGGCCACTGCAGAAGTGTTTACTTCTCTTATTTTCTTTGCAATTAGTGTATTTAGTGGGCCAAGTATGCTAACACACCGCAATTTGGTGGAACAATAAATTATCCCTAGCAGACCACTTAATCTTTTGCAGAAATAATTGCTAATGATCTATTTAAGATTGACTGTTGACCTGATTCGGCCTGTGTTCATTATGCCTTTCAAGTGCGTTGCCCCACCTTTCATTGCAAGCAACTACGAGAGGAATGCCAATTGAATGCCAGATTTTTGTTACTTCACAAAGGCTAAAAGTACAGAGAAACAACTGAATGCAGCTTGGACAAATGTGCAGTAAAAGCAGGGAAGAACACAGGGAAAAAGACAAAGAATCAGAGGAAAGGAAATGAAAAAGTTCGGTGAGCGCTCTGATGTTTCATGATTTTGGACTGGGTCATGGAGAGGAATGATGATGTCAGTGAATGTTTTGATCATCTGAATAAATCAAGTGGGTATTGAATGACTATTGTATAGTTCTGTAGTAATCACTCATGGGTGGGAAGAGTTAATGTGTGTAATTATAACATAATCTTTACCTGTAAATGACTCACTCATGCTGCTGTGGCATAATATGCTCACACAGTTCTCTCTGATATGAAAGCTAGATACTGATCATTGCTGGGCTGCAACTTGTTTTTATCCCTCTAAAAGAGCAAAATAAGTGTAAATGGACAGGAGGGAGGGAGACATGATATAGCAAGCTGCTTATGAAGTTTTGCTGGTGCATGGTTAGCTCAAAGTGAGATTGCTCAAATGTATTCACATCAGATGTGTTATGCCATACATGATGACTTCCTTTTCTAGTAGCTTGCCCAAAGGCAATGGAAAGTAATACACTTGTGAGCAAGGTGTATATATCTTATTTATCTTAAATTTAGACTAAGGCCCTGTCCCATTTTAACCACTTTGACTCGTTTTTGCCCCTAGCACTCAGTTTTGCGTGTTCACGTGTAGGAGTACTGTGTCCCATTGCTTTCAAGAGCAAGGGGAAGTGCTCATCATCCTTTAAAACCACCCCTTTAATGGGAGGGAGGTCACGTAGTGGAAGAAGAAAACATAACCCAAATGTGGCGATAAGCTCCAGAAATGTATATTTTTTGCAATTAAACATGCATCTTTTTAAAAAATCCTTCTTAATTAAATTGATTGAAAATTTATTTCTGCACTGTTGTTTTAAAACATTTTTCTCAGTGCACAAATCTACCGGGACAGCTTTGAGAGCCTCTCATGTTTATTTTTTTTTTAATGTAACATAAATTAGGATGATAATGTATGACAGCTTTTGAACAGTTTCTTCCGGTCTCTATCTTTATGTTACTCATGGCAACAGGTAACACAACTGTTGTGGCTGTCTGTATTGACACCGGCATTTTCATATCTGAAATTCGGTGTTCCTGCGCATGACATATGTGAACACGTGCTATGCTAAGTGCTGTCCCAATTTGTAGGGAAAATTTCAACATAATACTTCTCACTTAATCATAGAGGGTGTCTAACTTTGGAGGGAACATGAACGAAATGCTAGTGTTAAGGGAAAAGAAATGGGATTGGGCCTAAGTCCAGCTTGCTTAATATGTGTTCTGTATCTGACTTAATATCGTAAGACTTAATGTGATGAAGAGGAGTAAACTTAAATGAGGATGAGTTTGCTGTTTTTTAAAATTTCTTCTAGTTTACTCTATGTTTAAGGTAAAATGTGTAATTATTTTTTGATGTAGGAACACAAAGCCCTGACTATGCATTTTTTTGTATTATTAACATTTTGGATCCGAAACATAAAAATAAATGTGCCATTATTATATCCAGTGAGTTAGAAATGTGTTCTGTCTCTGTCTCTAGAGGTATAAATAGAGTTGAGCAACATGAGCTTAGCTTAGCTTAGTGACATGAGGCAATGTGTCATAATTGGATATTGCATGTAGTGTGTGAATATGTCACTGACAGCACAGGACATGCTTAAGTAACTTTGATACATCTGTAAGACTGAACAAAAGACAAACTTTGAGCTGACTGGTCTTCAGTGGATCTTGAGTGGCTTACTGTATAATTATCAATTTAAGGACTCAGCAGGGGAACACAGTGTGTGTTTTAGTTCTCTTAACAATCATATATTTTTACCTAGAAATCTCTACCCACACATTCCAAGGGTCAAACCCTCTTTAAACAGAGCCATCTGAAAGCTATAAACTGTTATGCAATTACATAAATATAAGACCAGTATGCAGGCAAAGAGTGGTAGGGGTACACAATGTACCATCATGTGCACTCAGAAAAGACGCTGATAGTGGCCAACCTTTTGTAAATGTGAATGTCAGTTTTCAATAAACAAACAAAATGAAAATTACATACTGAAATATTCTTAACTGTCAAACAGACAGTTGTTTTACAAGAAATTACATAACATACATTACTTACAAGCAAATAACAGCAGTTTTTCTCATGAAATGCAGTGTAAGCAATATCAACAGGGCGAAGAAATAGCTAAATTAATGATCCTGCTTCCTTTCCCTCAATACATCAAATACATCAAAATACCAAACCAACTTTTTGTGTCTGATTTTATGACTGCAAAACCTTTCTATGCCAGAATTCAAACAGAACTAAAACTTTGTGTTCATTTGTCAAATCTTGGCTTTAAGCCTCCAACATATGGCAGTGGTCTTGCTCTATATCTCTACTAATCAAGCCACTGTGTGTAGAAAGTAGAGAAAAGGGAAATTCCAGTAATGCTTGCTGCATGACAGCTGTTTATGAAAAAGTAGCAGATGTTTTTGACAGAGAAAACACACAAAACACAAGTACCAGTACCCAGTACTACCTGCCCATATTACACATGCTCTAGACCAGAATACTTTATCACTTACTGCCTCAAAACATATCCGTAGATTAGGTGTAGCTTTGGTTTCCTTACAAACACTCCCTTTATTCACAGCTTGACCCTCCTGCTTACTACAGCCTCCTTGTTGAGTGACTACATTGGAGATGAGCATACAGAACCTGCTTTCAGTATCACAAGAGAGGAGAGATGTGTAAGAGGAGTTGCATGTGTATACATTTGAGGGAATGGAGACTGGGATCATAGGGTAAATAAATAACACAGTGATTAATTGAATGTTGAGTATTCACACATGCAAAATGATGGCATGACTCAACTACTAAACTGTAAATGTTTTTACAAGCCATTGGCACATATGTATGTCTCTCTCTATGGAAGTTTGCTAATTTCTACTGAGGAACTACTGAGGAACAATTATATACTGTCTCCAAGGTGGTAGCATTTAACTGCTTGCAAACTTATCCAGAATGTGTTACCCCTCAAAATCAAATCATTAGCTGCTGAAGAAGATATTGGTGTGATAACCCACCCAGAAGCAACATTTAAGGTTCTACGCTTCTGAGGGGTTCCTCATTGGTTGGCCTGTGGTCCGTCAACATTTCTGTCAATACCAAAGCCAAAACAGCACACAGCTGGCAAAAATTAAGGCCCCTGAAATTCTATTACGGTAAAAGCCATTTTGCGTGTTCTCCAGCTTACATGGCGATTAAAACCTCATGGTAAATGCCAAGTGACCTTTTTAGTAAGCAGAGAGGGGAAGAATTAATAGCAAATCATGAGAACATGAAGGGACAAGCTGACGGACAATGTAGAAAGAGAGCCACTATGATTCAAACATACACAGGCCTCATGACTATGATGTAGTTGCAAACAAGTCAAGTTTATTTGTACAGACCAGTATCATACTCAATGTCTCAAAGGGCTTTGCAGGCAAACAACAGCAATAGTTCCTGACCCAGACTGACCCAAATTCACTAAGAGGACAAGGAAAACCCCTTTCAAAAAAGCCTGGCACATAATAATAAAACAAAATAAAGGAGGGGGGAGCACAGGAGAGGAAATTCAGAGAAATATCATTCCTCATGGGCAGCATGGGGTGCAATAGTGCATGGGTGCAATAGGAGCTGTAGGCAGGAAAGGGGCAATTACAAAAAAAAAAAAAAGAACAAAGTTACAACAGCAGAAAAACTGCAACAGTGGTGATAAATGATAAACCAACACATGCACACATAATGAACACATACAATTTCCATACTGTATGCGTGTCTAGAGTCTAGAGTATATATAGCACATCTACAAACAGGCAGTGGTGCATAAGCTCAAGATACATTCACCTAGTTTAACCTTCTGTGAGACAAACTTGTACATGGTGGCAAAGTAGCATTTTGTCTGATGTTGGAAGCCAGACTTGTTATCCCTGACATATCATTTCAATTACACTACTGAATTCAGGCAAAGTGTAATTACCTCAGCCATTAGCTGTGTGTGTGTTTTATATGAAAGTGTGAGTGCAAGAGAGAGAGGGAGAAAGAGAGAGGGGTGGGGTGGTGGGGGGGGTGTGTGTGCAGAGAGAATGTGTAAATCCTCAAGGTCAGTGGGTTCACACATCAGGACTTTTCTTCTGCTGCAAGAGGAAATTTGAGGGAGAGTGGCGGAAAAAACACTGTAGTAAGAAACTGTTCATTCACTTTCTTAGCTAAGAGGTGCGATTGGTGTAGATGTTGTAAAATGTATGTCATGTAACTATTGTTCTACAATATATGCACAAATTGTAGCTTTCAGAAATAACATAAAAACATTGCATTATTTAAAAAATGTATTTAGTTAATGTTTTATTAAACGATTGTTGTTTGTTATAAATAACACTATCTTGTTTTTATCATTGCTGTTGAGAATGTTATATTGCATATCATCTAAATAATATACTGGGAATAAGAAAAGAACCAATTTGTTTATGAGTTTTGCAAAGAAAGAAGTGTTGTATTAATGTCACATAATGCACTAATATCTTGAAACTGGGCTCAAATACAATTTGTTGCGCAAATCTGGGTATATGTGGACATGACAACTGAGATGGTGCAAGGTAGCTGTTTGTTTATTATTTTACATGAATATTCCCCAATTTAAGTCCACATACAGTGTGTTGTAATAAAATATGCCAAACAATGCTGGTCTTTCTTTTCTTACATGTTCTGTATTTATCTGTTCATCTTTCATTCTATTCCCAAAACCATGATCCCGTTTGTCCTCAGAGTACCCTTTTTTCTGTCTTCTGTTTAACTGTGTCTTTTTCTGTGACGGTCTAGTATCAGCCACAAAGGACTGATTTTAAACAAACAAAACACAGGGTTTATATTAACAAACAAATCACAAGCTGTATATATCCTGTGGGCTGCCAAACCTGATAGGGGCCTGTTCTGTTGAACTGTCAGCACTCAAACCTCTGCTCCCCTCACTGAGCCTACACAACATCATCTACCTCCCTTCCCCTCTTTCTCATATACACACACAGACACACATACTAAATATAACACAGGTGTACAAACACTGCCACGTAGAACCTAACATCACACAATGGCACACATGGCATGTTCAAAGATAAAAAGTAGAAGAAGAAATGAAAAATTCAAAAGATAAACAAACTTATTTTAGTGTGTTTATATGTGGGAGTTAGTTACAATTGAAGAGTGGGGATTTAATGGCAGAAATCTACAGATAGGAACAAACCACTGATATTTTTGATATGTGAGTGAAATGAGTTCTTATTTATGATTCTTGCTGGTATACTTAAAGTCAATGTTTTTCTGATGGTATGATGTTTTTCCTAATTAAGACAAATTTTGGTGGTTTATTACATAATGCACCAAATTATTACATTTTCTTGATAAAAAAAAGTGCAACACCCGCATTTTATAATAACTGATGCATATGTTACAACTTATTACAAAAAGCATCAAAATGTATTACATATTACATTCAAGAAATTTATTACAAAATGT
>JANJYQ010003983.1:0-10897 GCA_024605255.1 Rastrelliger kanagurta | reverse complement strand
CTTCTATTTTGATTCACTGAGGCTTTGAATGAAATGTTGCACTTATAGATATGGCTGTTTTCCATCATGAAGAAGGCACAAAATGAATCAGCCCGTTTTAGTGAGCTGCTGTCCAACAATGTTTCTCACACAGTTTTACCGCTTTTTTTCACNCTTCTATTTTGATTCACTGAGGCTTTGAATGAAATGTTGCACTTATAGATATGGCTGTTTTCCGTCATGAAGAAGGCACAAAATGAATCAGCCCGTTTTAGTGAGCTGCTGTCCAACAATGTTTCTCACACAGTTTTACCGCTTTTTTTCACCCCCCTTCACACAATTTCATGCCAAGATTTCCATTTTATGTGACACACCATTTGTGGGAGAGTGCATCTCTACATGTGGAACCAATTTGCTGTGAGCTAATGAGTTTCGCAGGTGGCTGGAGTTGTTGCGTGCTACACTGTAGTCGGGAATAGAGAGCAGATACTGCAGTTTGGTTGAGGTAACTGTTGCCTGCATTGTTATTGAGGGCACATGCATATTGAATGTTTATCTTTGATGATGTATTTAATGGTCAGATGATTACTCCTGCAGTGCAGATTTCAAAAGAAACACATATCATGTGCATAATATTGCTAGTCAAATCCAAAAAATTTATCTTCTTTATTTACAGATATTTACAGAAGAATTCTGGTTTCACTTAAACAGTGCTGCTGTCATGAGGGAAGCTGAATACAGTAGGAAAATAATGCTTGACTGGTGTTTTACACATGTGAATACTGGACTGATGCTGCTGATGTGTGACATTTGTGCTGAGGAAATGTGTATTACAAATCTGCTGTTTGGTCACTGCAAAATAAAATGGATAACTTCAGAGGGAGAAAAGAAATGAGAAGGGGAAAATAGAATATTCTGTGAGTGAGTCACAGCGTAAAGGGCGGAGTGATGTCGGCCCAGTCTTCACAGCTGAGAGAGGGGGAGTGTGTGTTTGTTGGGGGTGGAGGGGGGGCACCGTGAGGATCACTGGGGCCTTCTGGACCCAAGCTGTTGTTTCTGAGCCCAGGCCGACACACATGCAACCACACAATAATCTCATTCATGCTCACAAACAATAAAATCAACCTGATTTTATTTTTTTCGGTATATGTCCTATCACACATACCTCAGTCTTCTCTTTGCTTTTGTTCTTCAGATGTCCTCAGATGAGGGTTACTCCCAACTGAGCCTAAACTGTAGCATATGATCAGATAATTGTTTAACTTTTTTAGGACCTTTGTGTTTTACATGAAACAAATGATAAAAATTAGCCACCTTTCCAGGAAATATTGTTTTAATTTGAATAAAAGTGGTACACTCGCCGATACTGTCGCTCTAAACATCATCATCATCATGCAATGTTATTACATAAATATGATGTTTATTGATATTAATATTTATCAAAAGGATGACCATGATAAAATCATATACATCTCTGAATTATTAGGTTAAACTGTATAGGCTCAAATTATGTCAGCACCATGTAGCTCTTACATAAAGGCTTAGGGTAACATACACTGTCTACACTGTCATTTAGAAGTCCTTTATAATAAAATCTCTGAAAAAGTCATTTATTTGTTGCAGTTGAACTTCATGTCCAGTTAAGGCTCTGTGTCAGCTGGTGGAGATGCTGGTTGACCAGATGCTTGAAGGGTATTTAATAAACTGTTGAGTGCATGTGCGTTTATTTCACCTGATAGAGACGTGTGTTTATGTAAGAAGAAAATTGAATTTAACTATCAGCAGAACATTCCCACCCAAAGCTGAATGATTGTGATGGATTCATGGATGTGCTGCACCGAAACAAGATGACAATAGTGCAAGATGAAGAGTATGACTGATTCTTAAACAATAAAATGAAGATGAATAACGTCCAAGAGTGATTCACATTTTAAAGTCAGTCCATTTTGACCTTTACGTACCCAAGGCAGGTTCACGTGAGCAGACATGTTCTTTTTCAGCTCTTATCTACTATCATAAACTTCCTAAGCACAGAAGCTCAACAGCACCTCGAATGTTAGTAACAAGGACATGTCGAAAGACAAACATTGTTTTTATTAAATCATTGAAGTGTATCATGTTGTGAATGTGGAGTTTGCTACTTACTTACTTACATGCTGTCTGTCGAGTGTTAGACAAACATTTTAAATAAACTTATTGTATTAACAAAAAGGTGCATTCAATGGACAGACCTCAGACCTCTTACAGTTAAACAGTGGAGTGGAGAAACCTTTTTTTAATGTAAGCTTTACTTCAGTTTTCAGTATATAAGGGGCATTGCACTGTGACTTCAACCCATTCTCTTGGCATCCCTCCAGTCCCTCTGGGAATGTTTAATACTATCATGTGAGTATTTTATTCTTTTGCATACTCCTTGATCCTTGTAATGTATCCAAGCTCAGAGATATTTGTATATCTTATCTTATGTGATGTGTGTCTACATGCCATGCTGTTTTTCATCCCTTAACATTTGTGACCAGATATAATCTCTCTGCTGTCATTTGGGTTTTGGACAAGAAATAAATTAATTATTTAAATTAAAAGGAAATTCCTGTAGCCTTGTGTAAAGATATGGGTCATGATCTCCAGCCTTGATAGACAGCCAGTGAAGAGTGAAGCACAGGAAGAGCCTAAAAACAAAATAATAATAGCCACCTGGTAAGGACTCTGGGACTCCCATTAATCCTATTAATCTCTATGGACAAATTTTGTGATGTGTGTGCCCTGAGGACTGAAGAGGAAAAAATCTGTTAAATCTGTCATTTTCTGTTTTAACAATCACAAGGGGATGGGCCAAACAAGAAGACATGGTCTTGATTAAACACACTTTTAGAGAAACAGTAGTTGTATTAGGTTATAAGTTCAGATTAGTTCAGATAAGTTCAGATTATAAGTTCATTCTGCTCAAACAGGTAAATGAGACAGCTGCATTACATAAATCTATCATTCCATTGCAGTGTGGTGACTAGGCTATAATTTCAACATGAATATTGTGAGTTCTGTTGAAATCAGCTAATCCAAAAATGACCGATGGTCTAAAAGCAAACCACGGAGCAAATTCAAACACATTCAAACATCCCATATTGGCAGCAGAATGAGCTTTGTGCATTTATCTGAGCTGCTTCTCAAGCTATTAATACCCAGGAGAAAACCTTCGTCCTTGAGGAAGATAATTATTTGCTACATGCATATAGACAACTGCCAAAGCAAAATAGTTTGAGAAAAATTGTGGGTTTGAGTGGATAATTCATTTTGAGGGCTGGTTGCAAATATCGTCAATGAGTCACTTCTCAAGTGACCCACTTCTTTTAGAACGTGGTAAGGAAGTCTGTAAAATAACCAGGAACAGTTTGTTTTTAACCACAAGAAATAATTTCTTACCCTCTCTAACCCCTTTAACTACTTTACTCTGCAGTCTCTTTCTGTCCAAATCCCCCTTGTCATCTTTGAGAGGAAGCCTGATGACATCCTAATCTCTGTCCTACATTACCTTTAAATTCCATTGCTTTTCTCCTGCTAATTGCTATAACTTCAACATTTGTCTGGATCAACTTTTTTTTTAACTGGGTGTTAAAACTAGTCCCTCTCTTGCAGTGCAGATGCAAAAGATCTGTCTGACTGATGTCTCCACAATGACCACCTAAAACATATTATTTAATATGCAAAGTTATAGTAGTGACACCCTCACCTTCTGATTCTACCCAGTCTTACAGATCTGCTCTATCCTTTTGTGGTTTACTTGGTCTTCTGCCTGACCATACTCAAACTTGCAAACTGCCAATTTGCAGAACTGCAACATTTTTGAGTGTCCAAGGTAGATGTGTTTTACACTGCCATGCCACACTTGTTATGCTCAGTCAATTGTCATCAACAAAATAATTTAAGTAACTGTTCGGCATACTCAAACCTTTTTTTCTGTGTTACAGTTTCATGCTGTACCAATGGTGGCTATATCCAAAGGCTCCAATTCTACACAATAGCTGACATGTGGCTTCTCAAAAATGTAACCACATGTCGATACTACAGTGGCGATGGAGACCACATGGGGACTGCATGAAATGTGATTGGTCAGCTTGCATTATCTCCAACAAGTTTCTGATGTTGGTGGAGTTTATGGAAAAATAAAGACAACATTAAAGAAATTTAAGAAAGACTGCATTCAGCATTCATCTCCTTCTCATTAATTCACATCTAGCAAAGATATTACACATCAAATATTGTGTTCATTACAAATGTGAAACACAGGGATGTTACCTGTCTTGTATTCAATAATAAGAAATGGTAAAATAATGATACAAGCTAATTGCATGTAACTCAATTTCTATTACTGTAGCCCACCACCGCTATATGTCACAAAATAAATTTGCAACCCCCTCGTCAGAACATCAGCTCCCCCGAGACAGTCAGACACATCTGATTGTGATGCATGTACATTAAATTATTGCATTCAGAAAGAAGTGTGTATGACAAATTGATAATTGCACAATATTATACAGAAGACACTGCAGTGGCCCATATAGGATTGTATGTATCTTAGTCATGATGTCACCATGTATAAATTTTTAATAGCCTTTCAACTACACAGAACAAAGTTACAAAGTTTTGCATATATGTTACATAGAATTGTAGGAAACAGTGCACAAAAATGAATGAAGGTGATCAGTCAACAAATGTGCTGCTATAGTAGTAATATGTTGATTGCCATAGGAACATAATGTCCTGTTGCCACTGGCTGTAGAAATCAACTGATTTCTATTGTGTGATCCTTATGCACTACAATACTGTGCTTAGATGAGCAATTTAGCTGCTATTAACCAGATTTCTTCTAAATATATTTGTTAACATTGTTTCCCACAATGCATCTGTATGGTTGTAGGGCTATTACAAAGTCATACATGGCAACACCATGGCTCAGTTTAGTACAATCATCAGGTTCCTGAGGTTGCTGTATGGTCACATTGAAGTACTATAGAACACTCAACACATACTACACAACAGCCTAACACACTTCATAAATTTTTACATTGAATTCACAGCCCTGTCTACCAAAACTATCTTCCAGCATGCCTGTTTAGCACCCACAAGAGTGTTGTTTTAGATAGTAGTCAGACAAGAGTGAACAATACAAAATGCAGTTCCTTGAATTGAGAACTTACTGATCAGTCTGTGACTGAGAACACAAAATGTCACAAAACTTAAAGCACCACTTACACTCATTCATTTAACTGTCATTTTCTGGTGTGACAGGGCAGTCATGGCCTTCACATATTTCTCATATTTTAATTATCATTGGATTATATTATAACGCAGATTAACCAATTATGCATCTGTAATCCTTGTCCTTGTTATATCCTGCACAGCCCTACCATTGATAATCACCTTTATCTAGTCACCTGGTCTCTGAATAAATGCACAGCTTATGTACAGACTGTCTTATTTGCACTTTTTTGTTGCATTTTCTGTATCAAACATATCATTGAGTTTATTTTTCATTGCTCTGCTTTGGATGGATTCTTTCTTTAGCCACAGGCATAAACTCTTTGTCTACAACTTTCAACACATACATCATCTTTTTATGTAGTATATAAAAAAGAGAAAGAAAGAAGTATAACAGTGATCAAAGAATACAGAGAAATCCCAGCAGAGTAATTTCAGGATATAAACTACGGCTCTTCTGTTTGTAGGATGTCACTAAAGACACAGATTTACTGCTCTGTCCTGTGTTGACATGAACTCACACACTGATGTCATCTGCTTATCTGGCACACTGGCCTAGACCCAAAACCACACCTGCATTAAGGAAAGCCAAAGATGTCTGTGTGCTGAAAGGGAACTGAGCTGCTGTGACAGCCAGCAATAATGAAGATGTCCACATCCGTTTTGGATAAACCAGAGTCTGTGACTGACGCCTTTGGCAGTCAGCCAGACAGAGCCTGTGGGTCAAGGCACTGCAGGGGTGTCGAGTGAAGGACACAAAAGAGATGAATATCCTGCCAGACATGTGTGCACTTGATAAGCTGTTTGAACTGGCCTACTCTGTGAAATGCATCATGCAGCTATTCACCAGTGTCTCTCAGAGGATTTTTATGCTTTTTAATATGGTGATTATAAGTTTTATAACCGAGAAGTTAATGTTCTGCTTAAGAATGTCCTAAAAAATAAGAAAGCAAGTGCAATTAATGATTCATTTAGTTTTATGCTGTAGTAAGCAAGTGTAAGTTATTGGTGCATCTCTCAGTAATAGATTTTATGATACCAAAAATGGTTGTTTTTGTACTTTCTGGAAAAGCTTCTTACAATTATTCCTGCATGGGCCTTATTTAATTCACCGTGTGTTAAAATTGAAGAACGTGTCCTGTGCATGTAGCCATACACAAGGTCTGCCTGATCCTAATTTGTTTGGAAATGTAATGGAGCTTTGCATTAGTTCAAGCAGAGCACCAAAAAGTCAATCATATCAACTGTTTGGCATCAGGTGTGATGGCTACTAGCAAGCTCGTAAAATCCTGTCACATTCATACAAATGAATCGTTCCTAAATGATATTCATTCTACATTCTTAATGTAGCTGATGGTAATACATGTGCTTTATTATCCTCTCTCAATGCTGTGGTCACCCTCACATCTTAAAATGGCCACATTAGTTTGAGGAATGAGGTTACTGCACTTAATCGACCAGAACTGAAACAATGAAATAGTGACAAAATCCAAACATAACTACAGATAACTTTTTCCAAAGTATGATGAATTTGGCTGTGCCAGTCAGTAAACATGGGATAGGATATGAACATCTGCAATGCACATGTTCAGAACATTGCCTCTTTCTGTATTATCATGGCATTAAAATAAATACCGTATGCTATGATGCACTACTTTACTGCCACCAGTTAGAGGAAATATGTATCCTATTACTTCTGTGCTTGTGGCATGCACAGGAAACAAACAACAGACTGCTGTAGCTCGGGAGGTAGAGTGGTTGGTCTACTATTCAAAAGATAGTTCGATATTCTATGACCTCACTTTTGTCACCTCTTTTTGACTCTTTATGACTTCACTCCTGACATCACTAAGAAACATCATCACTTTTGTCTGTCATATTTGTGGCATCACTTCTGTCACCTCCTTTTGAGAGATCACTTATGTCTGATATCACTAACTGAAACACTGTGTAATTGCTTTTGTCTGCGACATCACTAATAGAAATAGCAAAGCTCCTGTCTGTGACATCTGTCTGATTTCACTTCTGTCACCTACCTGTGACATCACCTCATCCTGTGATATCCTCTAATTTTACTAGATCACCTCCGTTATCTCTCTTTGGAATATATCACTTTTCTCTGTGGCATTGTGAATGGCTGTCACAGGCGGAGGTGATTTAGCAGACATAAATGATGTCAAAAATAGAGATGACGTCACAGAAAGAAGTGAGGTTGTTTCTAGATGTCAAATGGAGGTGACAGAAGTAATTTCTGTCAATCCCGCGGACACGGCTAAAGACCAAGGGGGACCAGTCATTCGGGGCAGTGGCCCCTAGGCTGTGGAATGGGCTGCCACCAGGTCTAAGATCTGCTCAATCCATTGACATTTTCAAGAGACACTTAAAAACACATATATTTAAAGAAGCTTTGAAATGTTAAAGTCTAATCAATATCTTATCATTATGGTCTACTTCATCCTAGTACTATTTGAATGTTATACATTGTGTGTTTTATCTTTTTTGTTTTAATTTATTGCCTCTGCCTGACTGTTTTATTATTTGCATAATGTGAAGCACTCTGTGTACTCTTACTATGAAGGGTGCTATGCAAATAAATTTTATTATTATTATTATTATTATTATTATTGTTGTTGTTGTTGTTGTTGTTGTCACTTTGTGACATCACTTCATTCTGTGACATCCCCTAACGTTGTTGGATCACTTCTGACAACTGTAACAATACTTCTCATCACTTTAAAAGCTACATCCCTTCTGCTTCTCTTTGTGACTTCTGCCTGCTAAATCACCTCTGCCTCTGAAATCCCTGATAGAACACAGTTTCTTTTACTGATGTTACAGACAGAAGTGATTTCAAAAAAGAGGTTACAAAAGAGAAAAGACAGAATTACAGAGGTGACAGACATAAGTGATATCAAAAAGAGAGTTGACCAAGGTGATGTCACAAAGAGAGTGATGCCACAGAAAAAGTTTTTATTGATGTCACAGGCAGATATCACAAAGAGATGACAGAAGTGATGGCAAAGAGAGAGAAACGGAAGTGATCTAGTAAAATTGGAGGATATCACAGGATGAGGTGATGTCACAGATAGGTGACAGAAGTGATATCAGACAGATGTCACAGACAGGAGCTTTGTTATTTCTATTAGTGATGTCACAGACAGAAGTAGAGTCACAAAAAGCTAAATCTGTTAAACCATCTCTGCATGTGACATCCCTGATAAAACCAACATTGTTTCTGTTGGTGATATCAAAAAAAGAGAGACACTCACAGAGTCACAAATTGTGTCAGAAGTGATGTCACAAACAAAGGGGATGCTTTGACAGATAAAGCAAAAGCATTACAATACAACAAAACACACAAGGTTATCTCAAAAAGATAAGGGTTGTAACAGACAGAGGCAATGTTGTTTCTATTCATCATCTCTCCTTGTGACATCACTTCTGTCAACTCCTTTGTGACATCACTCCTATCTACGACACCAGTAATAGAAACAATGTCAGTTACATTGGAAAGTCACGGGCAGTAATTTAAGTGATGAAGTGATGTCATAAAGAGAGGTTACAGACAAGTGAAATTGTTCATATTCATAGCATCCATTTGTGAATAATTTTTGTCATCTATCTTTCTGAAATCACATCTGTCTGTGACATCACTAACAGAAACAGCATCATTTTCTGTGTCATCCCCTTTACATCACATATGTCAGTTCTCTCATTTTTGTGTTTTTTTTCTGTGAAGTAACTGTCTGAAACATCACCTCTGTGACATCATTGACTGAACTGATGTCACTTCTGTCTGTGACATCACTGAGAATCAACATTAGTTCTGTCTGTGAGATCAAATGTCTTTGTGACATCACCTTATAACTTCATTGATAGATCTGACATTACTTCTGTCTGTGACATCACCTCTACCTGTTACTAACATTATTGTCTGTGACATCACTTCTGTTTGCGGCATTACTAATAGAAACAACAACAATTTGTCTGTGACATCACCTCTGCCTCTGCCTCACTAACAGGTACTGTGTGTGCACAGGAAAGTAAGCCCCTGTTGTAAGAAAGGCTCAGTATGTTTTTAAGTGACATGACATTTAATGGAAGAATGGACTTTTATAAAAGCTAACTTTGAGAAGAATTAACCTGTATGTGAGGGGATTAGAATTGTCCAATAGATTAATTATCTTTCAGAAGCCAAGGTTGTGGAAGAAGGTCCAAGGAAGGAAACCCAAGTGGGTCAGTAGTCAGGAAGTGGCCAACCTGGCTGGAGCAACCAACAGCTGGAGAGAAAAGAGGCCAGGATATGAACTTCCAGACATTAGTGTGGGAATGCTCTACTCATTAGCCAAGGCTTGTCTTAGTGGATGGAAATTCGCTTGAAATAAGGACAGTGACTAGACAAAAATGTATTTTTCTCTGTTCCTAATGACTAATCAGTTTCTCTGTGTCTAGAGCCCATACAAGCAAGACTGCTATGTCCCTAGATCTTAGTGTCCTTAGAAAGAATACATTGTCATAAATTGACCTTTAGACTTGCCTTTGGGTCACTCTTAGAATTCATTTTCACACTGCACAGCTGTTGTACAACATTATGATGACCCTGTACATTTTATGGTCCTTTTATTTTGTCTGTGTGCAGGGCAGCAGATGATTGAAGGCTGTGCATATTTCTGCTGCTCAAGTTTAACAGTGTTGATCAGATCACCAGAGTGTGAAGAAGAAACAAAGGGAAAGATTTTTATGATGCTTTTTATGCTTTGGTGAATGTTGACTCCTTTTTCATACAAAGAATTGCATGAATACAATTACAATTACAGACACATGCAGTTACAGTCTTATGAGTAAATGAATGACAGCATATCAAAGGAGCCAAACTGTGATGGGATAAAATAGGATCCATATTTTCTTATTAAGTTAATTACACTACTGTTCAATAAGTATGTGCCTAACCATAAATGTACTGCACTGAATATGCCCAGTAAAATATTTAATATAATAATAACATTAACTAATGATGTTACTTTTTTCCTTATGTCAGCCTAATTATCTTAATTTTGCAATTTAACAGTGCAATAACAAGCAACCATTTTGTTTAATTTTGAGTTTTAAGAAGCCAACTAAAATATATTTCCATGGCACAGCAGACATATTTTAGACCTCCTTTCTCAAACATATCTATCTGCTATGTATTTTGAATTGTAAAGCAGAATAAAGGGAAAAGGGGGTTATAGTTTTACATTTATTAAGACTTCATGCTTTAAAAACTGACACACAGCAGGCTGTCAAACAATTAAATGAAAAGTGTGCGTTAACATAACAAAATGAATACAAAATAATATTGATATTGTGAAATGATACTTGGAGGTTTCACTATTGTTGATTGTATCAGGCTGGAATGTGAACTATTCACCTACCGCTATACATTTTAAAGACAGACCTTTCGAAACAGATACTGTATATCAACTCCCATATCGAGTCAGTTGACCTGTTTTTAGAGGAAACAAAACAGATTGTTATCATTGGAAGCGAATAATGTCAGTGATAAATAACTGAAAACAGAAATCATGCAGGCACTGGGTGATTTCTTTGGACAAGCAATTGAAAGTTAAAAAATGTTCAAAAAAACAGAAAAGAACGAAGAAAATGCTATAATTTTAGTTTT
>JANJYQ010003918.1:0-12434 GCA_024605255.1 Rastrelliger kanagurta | reverse complement strand
CACACACACACACACACACACACACACACACACACACACACACACACACACACAAATTACTGAGATGTGCTGCCTCTTTAAACAATTGGATTTATCCTTCTGGTTAAACACATTAATATAGAGTAATATAGAGTCACTTAAGGACTTACTTACTTGATTGATTTTTCTTTAATATCTATATTCTATATTTCTATATTCCATAATGCAGATAATAATGCAAATATTGCAAATGTGATCATTTATGTGATCATTTTTGCTGAACTAAATTCATTTTTTTGAACCTGTCCTTGTTCCCACCTGCCAGGTCTTCACTGGGATTTTTGCAGGGGAAATGCTTTTCAAACTGATCGCTATGGATCCCTACTACTACTTCCAGGAGGCCTGGAACTGTTTCGATGGTTTTATTGTGACGCTGAGTTTAGTAGAACTGGCTTTGGCTGACGTCGAGGGCCTGTCTGTGCTGCGGTCATTCCGATTGGTAAATGCTAATTGTAGCTCTTTCCTCAGCCAAACCAAATTGAGATAGCATGTGAAGTTAATATCTTAGCTTGTGGAGCATATATATTTGTTGTGATGTGCACTATTTTCATTTCACTGAAGTGAAGCAGCAACTTTGTGAAGCTAAAATTTTATGACTAAACCATATCCCCTCTACTCTCTCCACACACCCCACTCCAGCTGAGAGTGTTTAAACTGGCCAAGTCATGGCCTACCCTCAATATGCTGATCAAGATCATCGGTAACTCAGTGGGAGCATTGGGAAACTTGACTCTGGTGCTGGCCATTATCGTCTTCATCTTTGCTGTGGTGGGCATGCAGCTGTTTGGAAAGAGCTACAAAGACTGTGTGTGTAAGATCGCTGCTGACTGTGAGCTGCCCCGCTGGCACATGAATGACTTCTTCCATTCCTTCCTGATCGTCTTCCGGGTGCTGTGTGGTGAGTGGATTGAGACCATGTGGGACTGCATGGAAGTGGCAGGCCAGGGCATGTGCCTCATCGTCTTCATGATGGTTATGGTGATTGGTAATCTGGTGGTGAGTGTCCACACTGGGATAGTTAATCAGAGATTGTCTTTGTTAATTCAGTATATTGAAAAATCAGACAATGAAAAAAAGCCATTTTACATCCTATTACTGATTTATTCTTCTGTGTCCACAGGTGTTGAATCTGTTTCTTGCCTTGCTGCTGAGCTCATTCAGCGCTGACAATTTGGCTGCAACAGATGATGATGGTGAGCCCAACAACCTGCAGATTTCTGTCATGCGTATCAAGAAAGGCATTGCATGGTTCAAAGCAAAGATGCGAATACTGGTGGCCAGTCTGCTGAAGAAACCACCAATAGAGGATGAACAGAAGCCTTTGGATGACATGTATGACAAGAAGCTTAACTGCATTGCTAACCACACTGGGGTGGACATCAACCGTGACCTGGACTATGTCAAGAACGGTAATGGCACCACCAGTGGTATTGGCAGCAGCGTGGGCAAGTATATGATTGATGAGGACCACATGTCATTCATCCACAACCCAAACCTGACCGTTTGCGTGCCCATAGCTGTGGGAGAGTCTGACTTTGAGAACCTCAACACGGAAGACTTCAGCAGTGAGTCGGACAATGAGAACAGCAAAGAGGTCAGTGAGAACAAAATACATATTCACAGATGACAAAAACAGACTGGTATCTGCAGACTGCATAACAAACCACATTTTCCAAGCTCTTAGGAAATTATTTCTTTCATTTTTATAATATCAGAATGTAAACATCACAGATGATGCTCCACCAGTCCAAATATTGTTGTCTTTGTGGTGCAATTTCCTCTTTCAAGCTAGTAAAGCTTTGGGTGTGGCTAGCTACTCTGCACTGCCCATACACTAATAGCTATAATGCAATAGTTTCATTTAGAGTGGCAGGAAAAGGCAGGCAATATGAATCAAATGGATATCTCATGATGTATGTCTTTACAAAATGCATTTAGCAGACTTTCAGGGAAGATAATCTGCCATTTGATATTTCATTTCAGTGTTCATGTTTGATGATGTGTAATGTTTGGGATTGATATGGTCTACATCTCAGTATGGAAAAACTGCTTTTATCAACTTGTACTGGTGGTTTTTCCTTTTAAACATAAGCCAAACACAATTTGGAAATAATACATTGTTCACATTTCCGGACAGGTCCCAGAAGACTTTGAGTTCATCTTTTTTGTCAGTTAGCAATTCCTTTCAATAAAATCTGACATATTTCTGTTTGTTCTCACCTCATACACATATGTTTTGGCAGCTGGATGACACCAGTTCATCAGAGGGCAGCACTATCGACATCAAGCCAGATGTGGAGGAGGTGGTGGTGGTGGAGACGGTGGAGGAATACATGGAGCCAGAGCCATGTTGGACAGATGGTGAGACCATTGCTCCCATTGCACCCATTACCTCCACTCCACAGCACAGAGACTCCCCCTGGGCTCAGTGGAAATGATAGGGCACTGGGGTGAAGGATAGCTTCATTATGAAGGCTCATTCAACCATGGAAACTATTTATCAGTCAGTCAGTCAGTCAGTCTGTCTGTCTGTCATGATATTTACACTGATACACTGATAAATAAATATTATTTATAAATAAAAATCTTGATTCAAATATTATATGTCTGGCAAATGTGAACTGAAATCCAAATCATTTCAAGTCCTTATTGTAAATGGGATCCAGTAGCAGCTACACTAAAAAAAGGGGGAAGTAATTCTTAAATGCCAAAGTTCAATGTCTGTTCAAATGCAAAAATATATTTTAAAAAATGCATAGTCAAGCTGTTATATAATTGTTAGAATTTTGTAGGTAAAGTCAGTGGAAATATTTGTTCGGGCACAGGTTTGCTGCTAGATTAGCAAACTCAAAGTATCAAGTGCTTGAGCAGGTGTACTGACTTTCTTCATCTTAGAGGTGTTGCTACTTGATCTTTGAAACATTCAGGATTTGAGATAAACTTGGATAACCTAATTATTCATTCCATATCCAAAACATAGACTTCAGACTTCATGCAGTAGTATAACAAAATTCCAAACAAAAAAATGAAGCTTCCCATTAATATCTTGTCTTACTATAATATGCTGTCTCCCTGCCTGTGTGTCCTCAGCTTGTGTGGCCAAGTACAAGTGCTGTGACGTTGACATCACAATGGGCTGGGGGAAGAGCTGGTGGTTCTTGAGAAAAACCTGCTACCTGATTGTGGAGCACAACTGGTTTGAGACCCTGATCATCTTCATGATCCTCCTCAGTAGTGGTGCCCTGGTGAGAAGGACTGCTTTAACATTTGCACGTCATACACAGACTTACTATCTGCTTAATCCGAGAAAATAAAAATTGGTAAAGATTAAATAAAGACACCAGTGTGTGAAGAGGTGACCCACGTTGATCAGTGGTGCAGTCTGTTTGATTGCACAGCCCCAGAGCTTAGGGAGTGGCCAGGGGTGCCTGTGATTAATGAACTATAGCATTTATCAAACAGGGGATCTATTTCTGGGGATGGAGGGGATGAGGGGGCTTGTTCTCAAGCAACGTCAAAAGCTACTAAAATAAGAGCCAAGACTGTTGCACATCTACATTAGCTGTAGAGTTATTTGAAATATTTCATGCACAACAGATTTTTCCTGCCCTGTAAATCATCGTTGGTGATCAGCTATAAGTGAGCTGTAGCACTGTGTACAATTTCATTAGGGGAATCGTAAATCATCAGGTGTAATATTTCCTTGCACTATGTTCACCTTAGCTGATGTATGTTGTCCTATTTCTACGCAGGCATTTGAGGATGTGTACATTGAGCAGAGGAAGACCATTAGGATCATTTTGGAGTATGCTGACAGGGTTTTCACCTACATCTTCATCCTGGAGATGTTACTGAAATGGGTCGCCTATGGTTTTGTCAAGTACTTCACCAATGCCTGGTGTTGGCTGGACTTCTTCATCGTGGATGTAAGTCCAGCTCTTGTTCACTCTATCTTGTTTACTAGATAAGAGCAGAAGAGCATTTTCTTAGTCCTCAACCACACCCTGGTCCAATGGCAACACACTGGTTGAAAAATGCATACAGTCTATTCAGCAGCAGAGCTAATAATAATTTCTGCTGTTGACTGTAACTGCAAGTAATAATTTGTCTCAGTACATTGTTAAGAACTGAATTGTATGCTCTAAATAGATTGTATTGAAACATAATCTGATGCTTTTAGCTTTATATTTAAGTGTTGCCCGTGCTGTTGTCTGTTGGGTGTGGTTAGGTTTGAAAGATCAGGTTAAAATTGAGTACCTGCTTTATGGCATGTAAAAGGTGAGAAGGCATGTTGTGTTTGCAAGAAAGAAGCACATTTTCTTGGTTTATTCATGCTGTAAGGATAGTGTTTTACAAGGCTATACTGCAGTCTGTCCATCAAGTGCACACATGCCTAAGTCACTTTCTACAGATCCATCAAGCAACAGTCCCCATTTTTTTTAACTTGTTTTTATCACTCTGAGATGCTTGAATATATATAGAATAACTTACTGCTTGTTAATGAAAACAATATTTCTGATGTAGATGCAGATTTCTGCCATTTGTAATGTTGTAATATAATGTTTTCAGTCAGAATTATTGCAATCAATAACTAAGCTTATTGATTGTAGTCATATTCAAGTCATGCTCAGAGCAATGGGACATGTCAAAGATGTGTTTTTGTAAAGCTGTCTTTGCCTGTGTCTCTGACCTGTAAGATGTTGGATATTTACCTCTGTCCTCTTTCTCTGTGTACTTCTCAGTTCCTTGTGTCAGTCAAGCTTGAAAGAGCAGAACAGGGAACATTCTTCACTCTATTCTTCAGCAGGCACACAGTACAACAATCATTATGTCTTACTGGGTCAATCTTGAAGATTACATAACTGTAGATTGTGAGGTTATGTTGATATCAATGAGAGATTCCAATGTAGGGAAGAACTGAGGGGATGATTTCCAATGATAGAGCATTCAAGCATTTTAGTTTTATATAACTGATGAATATGGGAGTAGTCTGCACTGAGTGGCAGCTTTTCAGTGAGCAAGCAATTGGATAGAATAAGAATTTCCCTGATTTCTGACTTTCTCCTTGAACTAACTACCTCTCCGCAGTGTCCAACACCTCAGCCAATACCCGTGAATGGACTCCTATCAATGGCCAGAAGTTGCCATGTTGATTCATTTTATGCTCCTGTAACCCAGAACCCCTGCGGCAAACAGACACTGAATCATCCCATAGTTACATGTTCACTCGATGTCTTGACTTCTACATTAATGCATTTATACATTTTACAGTTTGTACGGCTTAAATTTACACATAAATATTTAAAAGAAGACTACACTGTAAATATTCACTTTCTGCTTTCAGCACTGACATACAACACACATAGAACCTGCAGCACTCACTGTATATTCAGACCACACTGTACTGATCCAGGTTATTGCCATTGGAGACTTGGGTGCAACGGTTTCCAAGTTGTGAACATGTTACAAAGAGTGACATCCCTCCTATGATCTACCCCTGTCCTCCTTTCATTCCCTCTTGAAAGTGTAACCTCAGGAATGTGGTGATATTGTGCTGAGATGTAATGATGGTGGGTGACAGGCGGCTGGCGGTAAGTTTGGTCTTCACTTGCGCTCCCCCTCCAAATCAAAAAAAAACCAAAAAAAAAAACTTGTGCTTGATGAGTCTGGGTTGTGTTGTGGCCTGAGTGTGCCTCTGCCGTCCTGTGTTGTGGGGTGAAACCATTGCCATGGACTCAGAAAGGGGGGGCACCATCATTAGACCGGCCTGTATTTTTCTCTGAGTATGCTTGACTTTGTCTGATTGTGTTCCTCCTCATTTCCTCTGTGTTACTCTTTCTGTTATCCATTTGACTTTTGTCTTCCTGATTTTCATTATGAGAATGTTCTTGTGTTATGTTTTGTTTGAAAAAAATCTATCTAGAAATTTATTAGAAAAGTTTAATGTTAAATGATTTAAAATAAACTTTGCATCATCATCATCTGAGATGCAAAAATATCTGAGATGTAAAATATAGTAAAGAACAAAATGGAGGGAAAATTCCATACTTATTATTTGCTGTTTATTTAATAACAAAATAGCCAAGGTCGTAGTAAATAGTGATGTTTAAGTGTGTGAGGGTGAGGCTGATAGGTGTCATACTCCATTCATCTTTCTTTTTTACTCAGGTTATTATCATTGTTTTGTTGTGTTTTTCCCTTTGGTTTTAGTTTGTTTTTATTTCTGTTTGGTTTGTGCCGTCGTCATCATGGGATCACAGCCCCAGATGTCATTGGCCTTGCCTTGCAGAGCTCTGTGAGAAGGACGTTGAGGCGCTGAGGCCACTACCACACAGCTGGCCCAGCAGGGGGCCAGAGGCCAGGCACCCTAAAGGGGGGCGCTCCGAGGGGTCAGGCTGAAGGTGACAATTACCCCAAACACTGTAGTGTAGATCAAGGCAAAATCTTTATTTTACTGTCTCGCTGCCAGAGCACAGAGCTGTTAATGCTTTCTGGGGAAAGGTTATTGATTAACAGTAGGGGGAACTTCGTGCCAAAGAGTAAGTACTGTGAGAAATCTTAACAGTATCTAAATAAAGGCATTCCCCAGAACACCCTGTCTAACATTTACAGTAAGAAGACGTTGACACCTTTTCTGCTGTTCTTTCTGTAGTTTTGTTGTATTCCACCTTGGAGAGTTGCTCTCTTGTAGTCTATGTTGATAATGACACCAGTCAAAATGAAGATTTTGCCTGTTACAATCCTCCCTCCGTGACTTTGGTAAGCTTTGGATGTTGTGTACTTCTTGCGGTGAGTTTGACCGGTTGATGTCGGTGGCTGGTTGGAGGTGCTTTCACATGTGTTCACTGTTGATATTTTCCTTATTTGTAAGGAACTGGTACTCCCCCTGTTTCAGTCCTTCCAGCATCCACCCAGAAAAATTGCAGTGATTGGAGACAAACACTTCTTCGTGATGCTGAATTGGAATTCCTGTGACGAATTTAACACTTTCCATTCAACTGACTTTAAAGTACATGACTGTAAGCCTAATTCTGATACAGCTGCCTATTCCCGCATTGATATTCTGCATTCAGCCAAAGAATCCTTCTTTACAATGCTGCATCATAGAGCAGACAGCCTCTAATGGCCATCAACACACTTGAGGTAACTTCATCAAGGCTAATCACCATCCCTCAAGGAACATTAGTGCAGCTTATTGACCACATTGCCCATCGTCCATTTCCTCCTGTGTTAATGGTGCCATACTATATGTGTTCATCTTAGATCAGCTATATGGCCTAGGCGGGCTATAGGGGAATCACAGTTGCGAAATTATAACTCCGGCCACTTTGCCTAAGTTTAAACGGATTTATTCCAGTGATGTGAATGGCTGCAAATACAGTTTTGTCTATGAAAATCCTACAATATAATATATAAAAAGGATTAAGTGAGTGTTCTCTAATCAATGACAATGCACTATGAAACATTCTTTGGCTGCAGTGATGCTTTGGTTGCTGCCAGTGGATGTGAGTGGGGTTGCACCAGTTTCTTTGGGGTTGTGTGCTGTTATTGTTAACTGTTGTTAACTGTGTGTAACTTGACTGTACTCTGTGTATTTATGTCCTTTCAGTGCCATCCAGTGCAAATAACTATATCCTCTGCCCTTAACCTCCATCCCTGTTTCTTGTGTGTGGTTCATGTGACTGTGGCTCTCCTATTTGACTCTAAATGCTGTGTGACAACTTTTGATTTGATGTCTGAGAAAGAAAATTGCAAAATGACACACTTGTACATGTTTACTTGTATTCTTTCTCTTAGGTTCCGTTAGTTTGTCTGTCTTAAATTATATGGGATTTTATGCCTCAGCCCGAGAGCGACATGGAGAGACAGTGTTAGAGGGGCAAGGGTAAGGCTCTCAAGTCTGTTGGGTTTTTATCAGCCTCTACAGGGTAACCTCTCTCCTTCCCTCCCTCCCCAACTCCTCTTCCTCTGCTCTCCCAGTCCCTTTGCTTGTATCTTTACTAAATCATGTAGCACTCTTTTCTGCCTAATTACCCTCTATTTGAGTCTTATGTCTCTATCTCCTCTCTTTCTCTCTCAATCACATATTTCTTTGCAGGTACAAAGGACTTTTCACATCTCGTCAACTGCCCCAAAATAACAGACAAACAACCCCTTTGGCCTACTGCAACTAAAAATACTACGCACATAAAACCTATACTAAATATTGACCTTCTCTCTCAGTGTATATACATGTATAAATGCAATATTATACATGCATATACATGCATAGATTTATGTGTGTATGTCAAGCAACTCTCCGCCTATGCCAGGGCCGTCTCTCTTCCTTAGTGAATATTCTCACTTCTAACAGTTTGGAACCTCTTTTGCTTCTCTGTTTTTGTGTAGGTGTCTATAGTCAGCCTTGTAGCTAATGCGCTGGGCTACTCCGATCTAGGGCCCATTAAATCACTCAGGACACTAAGGGCCTTGAGACCCCTCAGAGCCTTGTCACGTTTTGAAGGGATGAGGGTAAGATCCAAAGCTAAGCAGCTGATCCTTCCGCATGCCCATTCAACAGTTTAAAGCATGCTAGAACTGATCTAAAAACAAACTAAGAGAACAAAACTCCAAAATATTGGGGGATTTTTTAAACCAGGAAATAAAAGCCAAGAAGTCACCTTTCCATGCACAATCCTGTACCATGCCTTTGTTAGAGCGAAAGAACAAGTCATGATGCAGCTGAGAGACTGAGTAAAGTAACAGTAAAGTTGTATTGCCAGCAGAACAAACATTTCAATTGAAAAAACAACAAAAAATATCCAAATTGATTGTTTCATAATTAAAAATGACCCAAGAAACATTTTTTTAAACAAAGCTGCCTCATCACATAAGTAACAAACTCAAAATCAGTAACAATTCTGATTCCTTCATCTTACTTGGTTTCTGCTTAATTGGTCAAAGTGAATGTGAAATTGGTCAAAGCTAACCAAACTTACATGCCATCTCATAGAGCATTCAAATCAATAATTAGCTCTTCATTTGGCCTGATTCTCAACCACTGCTTTCAATTGAGAACCCCCTCCCCCCACATGCTCCCCTTCTCCCATAACCTCCCCTCTCCCCCAGCTCACACCATCCCTCAATGCATCTGGCATCGAGAACAACCAGCAGGAACCAGGGAGCCACAGGACACCAAAACCTCTGCCCAACCAGTCACACCAAAAATCTCCATACTACACAAAACAGCCGCCAAACAACCACTCAGAGGAATATGTTGCATTTGTAATAGAAGATTCAGTTATTTATAGAGCATTAAGCGCTCATTTCAGCAATAACACTGGTTGTTTCAGTCGTCTCTTCATAGAAAACACAGATCTGATTGGTTAACTCTGTGACTGGTGGTAGTGATAGGTTGCACCTGGTTGTTGTCATTCGTAGTCCCTCCTGTCTCTTTGTTTCTCTCCTGATCTCATTCTCTCACCTCTCACTATTCTTGGACTGTCTTCTAGTTTGTGCTTCTCCTCTTCACCTCAGCCTCTTCCCACCTCTTCCTCAGCCCCACATGTGCAGCACTGTGCAGCATCCAATCTCACCCTTTCTCCTTCTGTCCCTTTTCTTCCCCAACACACCCCCTTATCCCTCCACTACTCACTCCACCTCGACCTGGTTTTGGCTGGGCCGGACCGCTGGAGGGTCACTACACTCTCTCCTGCTTGTCCAGGATCTTTCTGCATCAGGGACTGAGACAGAAATCACACACTCAGTGTTGTGGCTTTGGGAGGAAAATATTTGTTAAGCTTCTGCCAGTGTCAGCACATGAGGTCGTGCCATCTGATCGACTGATCTTTTCAGTCCATTATGGTGGCGAGTTTTAATTTAAATTTTCATTATTGTCCATATTAAATACCTTTAATAATTTTAAATTCCTTTTTTAGATTGTAGGCAGAAGCTTAGCAAATATGCTAGGTGGCCATTTCACATAAGGCATTACTGCTGTTATGTCATGGCACCATATAGCACATACAGCAAGCCCTGGCTTCCTGTTGCCTTCCACTCCCACAGGAAGTGAAACTGGGAGGCAACAACAGGCCCAGTTAAACTCTGACTTTGAGTTCTGGGTCTTGGTGTGTGGAGGTCCGTTAAGTTGATTAGCACAAAAGCGTTCGGACAACACTCTCAACCCTAGACAGACAATGTTGCCCCTCTTTAGTATGTCCCAAAAATGACAGAGCAGCAGGAGAAGAAGGCCTGTGCTATTATCTAGTGGGTGGACTGATTGTAAATGAATTGTGAAGCCTCATTCATACTATATATCCAGCGACTAAAATCTGATGGCATTGCACATGAGCAGACATCTTTTTAGGCCCTGGATAGGCTTTATGGATGTTGTCATGAAGGTTTAAATTAAATTTTATAGGTTTAAATGTTAATTTTGGAATGGTAAATAGACCTATCAATAAGATGATGTCATTTTTGGGGTTGGAAATCATGACACATTTGCTTCACTAGCGTAATAATGCCAATGCCCCTATGAATGACATCATTCAGTGGGTGTATATGGTAGGAGAAGTGAGGGTGGCCCAGTAATGCAAAAGGGAAATAAACTGCGGAATTTGATCCTGCTGTATCAGTTTTTTTTTACTACAATGTTTCTGTTCATCAATTGAGTTGCCATTTTGTTTGAACTGGAAAATTTGAGGTCAAAGCAATAAATAAATGAATAGGGAAGTACATGAATGGAGAGATGACACCGCGTGAAAGAGATTCTGGAGAGTTAGAATGTTGAGAACTTTTATGTCTCTGCTGGTTGAGTGTCATGGCACGATGCGTTGCAGAGGCCAACTCAACTCAATGCCAAGCGAATAGTTCAGCTTCTGTATGACACATTGCACTGCTTACCATGCAATGATTACAGGCTGTTCTGACTTGTACTTTGCTCTGTCTTTCTCTTGATGCTGGTTTTTAATCTCAGTCCGAACCTTTTTGAGCAATGCATTGTACAGGAATGACACCATTTTTCAGCCATCTTTTACCCTAGTTTTAGTAAATGCCTTTTCCCCTGATGATCCTGATTTAGTTTCAGTTACACCCAAAGTTTTTAAAATGACAGTGACCTGCTAGGTGTTAGTCATGGGGCCTTTGGGTATAACCTCTGAACCCCAATTGTTTTAGTTGCCTGTGCTCATTATGAGCAGGCTGACACATATTCCAGACTAATGTTGTGCTGGAGATATTTGTCAGACATCCTTATTGCCCATGTAAATACCAGAATGGCTCATCAGAATGCACAAGAAAAGCTTCTGCCATTATCTCTTTAGCCGCTATCTCTCTATCCACTCATTTCTCTATCTATTTATTTATTGATTTGAGCGGTTCTTGAGATTGCACAATGCCAAGTAACACGCATGTACTATAACTGCCGATGCACATTATGCATTTTTGAAAGCCATTTTCCCTCTTTCTGAGAATGCTTTCCACACAGCATGGCCTAATTCTTCTTTTAAACACTGAAACTGGTTCAGTTGTACCTCAGATTGAGCTAAGAGTCATTCTCTCAGCGAGTGCAGTGGCAACACTGTGAGTGCAAAGACTTAAAATTGTAATTTGTGTGTTTTGTAGGCCTATAATTCTATTTGAAATTATTTTGTCCCACATCCATTTTCTTTAAGTACTTAACATATGACACAATATTTAAGTGTGGTTCCTGTGCATCAGATATGAAATTTATGATTCGATATTCAATAGGAGTCAGTCTGTGAAGGTCGTGTACGCGCTGAGAGAATCCTGCTCTAGAGCTCCTCCCTGTCTGTCTGTAATGAGGAGGGAATATGGCTCCACAAAACGAGTCTGCCAAAGACATGCATGCTCAGCTGTCTGCCTGAGAGCTGCTGGTCGGCCTGCCTAACACTGGTAGTGAGCGGTTCACTCTGTGCTGAGCTTATTACTGGCTATGAACCTATGGGAAATCAGATTGGATTGCTAGAAAGGTTTAGATTTTGGGGGATATTGCAAATTTAAAAGATTATTTTGCTGCTATAAAGCTACATTGTGTGAGTTGTGCTAGTTATGGAAATGAGTTAGTGAGAAAATTTAGAATTACGTATATTGACTGTCTAAGGTTGGGGTGGTAAGAGTGGACACTTCATAGTGGTATGGCAAACACTTGTGATTTAAGATTTATAAACATGTAGAAACATACACCCAGGTGCAGAGTCCAAATAATATAACATGTATTATTCATAGCACATACTTTCATTATTATTTCATATTTATATTATTATTTTGGATTCATATATATTTAATATATGTGCATAAATGTGAAATAATACCAGGAGCATTTAACATTTTTGTAGGAGACACAAAGCAAAACAAAACAACCATTCAGAATCTGTGTGTGTGTGTGTGTGTGTGTG
>JANJYQ010003614.1:8921-21138 GCA_024605255.1 Rastrelliger kanagurta | reverse complement strand
CACACACACACACACACACACACACACACACACACACACACACACACACACACGCATGCATGCGCTTACACAGAACAGATTTTCAGCTTCTCAATTACCTTTGAAATGATTTTCCTGAAAAGGAGACTTAAAATTCACAACTGACATTCATTTAATATATTTAATAATACATATTTAATAATATACATACTGTTGTTTTTCATATTGTAAAATGTTTTACCAGATATGTCCACATATTTACCATATATATATATATATATATATATATATATATATATAAAATACTAGTAAGTGATTTTTATATTGTGCAAACTCTTATGAAAGAAAATAAAGTGTGGTAATAACATGTTTAGCAAAATACCTTCAAAAATTTCTCCATGTGATTAAATGTGGTATCATATGTCAATATACAGCGTGTTTCATGTAGTATAAGATTTCAGGATAAACAAAATCTTAATCGTTGATATTTCAAACTTTATAATTACTGCTGTGTTATTTCTTATCATTATCTATGTTGATAATCAATCAAAGTTATGTATATACTGTAGTATATATCAGCACATGTTTTTTTTCAATCTAAAGTAATTATTTTTTTCATATTGTGGTGATAAGATTACAGTAACTCACATATGTGTGCTGGGTGTGGTTCAGGTTTCTGTATCTGTGAAAAAGGGAGGAGGATGATAATTGAAACCATGTGTCAGTGCGGGTTCACTCCAGGTCCTGAACACATAAGCCTGTAGTGTCAGACATTAATGTAGCAGAAAGATAATAATAATAATAATAATAATATATAACCATTTTGAATACATATAAACTTCTTCTATACGTGTCTCCATGTGTTAAAATATCTGTACATCATGCTCTCTACAAACTGAAACTAGATGAGAAGGTTTGTCTCATTTGGTTTCGGGCTTGACACAGTAATTAGATGAATCACTGCTGAACTCTCAGCTTCAGATAGATAGTACATGAGATAATAGATAATAGATAGATAGATAGCTACCCTTACTTGTCTCCTTCTTGCACAGTCACTCAGTTTTTGAATTCCTCTGAGTGTTGTTGTGTCTTGTCTTCACAATGTAGGTTTGGATTCATACTGCTTATACAATTGCTTGTACTATAGGAATTGAAAATCATCAGCTACCCACAAGTGATCTCCATTTCAGTAATTATGTGACTTCTAAAACCACTAGGTAGTATGTGTGATGGTTTTATTGAAATAAGTAAACACTTGTGTAAAGTATTTTTTGTTTTCTACATTTGTAATACATTTAGTTGATATTGTAAAGATCTGTTTTCATTTTTACAATAAAGAGTCCATAGTTGATCTACTTTGAAAACTTCCAAGTAATAACTTTGTATACACATAGATAGAAATAGATACAAAAACCTTTGTAACAGGAGCTAATACTGTAAGTGAAATTTATACACAAAGGTCTCAAACCACTTTAAATTGTGGATAATGTACTAACTTCATCTATTGTGCATGATCCTTCATGTAACAATGAAACATGGGTCAGGCGGGACATATTTACATGATATAAACAATGGATTTTAAGTTGAAGTAACAAACACACACGTTTGCACACGTTTTGCAAAAGATCTCACTGATGCATGTGTTAAGTAGTACTTTTGTTTTATTTCAGGGACGGTGGTGCATGGCAGAACAGTTTAGACATTTTGTGTGAAGGCAGAATATTCCTCCATATCTCTGTATGAGCTATTTTGAGGGAGGCTAGTAGCACAGTTGATCCTCAAATTCCCCTGTGTGACCACTTCACTAACCCATATTGGTCTCTGTCCTCACTGCCACTATTCACTATGGTTTACTTCACTTTTGCTCAACCAATCCACCTCCTCCTTCCTTTCTCTCTTTATTGTTTGGAATTGTGCATGTTAGGATGATAATGTTTTGCCTCACAACGCTTTTTGAAGTATAGAGTATAGTGATGTATTCAGTTCACTTCAGCTGCCTTTGTTGATTGGGTTTGTTAACCCAGTCAACAAAGGGGAAATTGATTTGCAGTGATAGTACAACTGACACAACAATAATAAATAAACAGTGACATAGAACATCATCACAGCATACAACACAACCAGACTTTATAAGAAACAATCATGATCAGGGTAAAAAAAATAGTATCAGAAGAGTATTTGGAGTGAAACCTGTCCTCCATTAAAGGGTCACAGACATTTAAAATAAAATTTAAAAATTGAGTCGTGCCACAAGAGCAGATGAAAACACTTGTAGAGTTTATAAGTCTTTTCTCATGCTTAACCTACCATCCTTTGCTTTCACACACTTTCCAAACACACCTGAGCCCTCCTTATCCCTGCATCTCTGCATTTTTCAGGATCTTAAATAAATGATGAAGCAAACTATCCATGACACCACAGTGCCGTTGCCTATTTTTAACATGGTCATCTGACTGGCATGACCTTTGTCATTTGCCTTGTCGCGCATCCAGCAGCGGCAGCGGCAGCAGCAGCGGCAACCGCAACCGCAGCAACAGGGCTTTCATTCTCAAATCTGCCAGCACAAGCAAAATATTCAAAACGGTACAATCATAATGCTTAACTTGCTTGACATTGAATAACACAATAAAACAGTTTAATCACATGCAATTTAAGGCAGAAAATTTCTGTGTAAAGTAATAGTTTGCTGAGGCAATATTGGCCTTTTAAAATGTGGAAGACAGAATAAGCGAAAGAAAGCCAACCAACGGGCCTCGGCCCTCTGTTAACTCTTTATTGTCCTCTCAGCTTGATTCCTGTGGTGTCGACAGAAAAAAGGGAAGAGCGAGAGGCAGATAGAAACAGCGACAGAAAGGAGGAGGAGATGTATACGTGCAGAGCTGCACTACTCTGTGTTACTCGGTCTGGGGGATTCCAGCCAGCTGCATTGGGAGCACTGACCTTGGCAATGAGCACACTGTTTTTCAGTCCTTGGAACAAACACGTGTTAGATACAAGTGTCAACTGCTCAGCAGACGAATGATTTATAGACAATAAAATGAGATAGGTTACTGAGAAGGAAGAAGACAAGAACGTAGACAAATATACATACAAGATAAACAAAAACTTTTAATGAGTAATCAGGTGAGCTATTTTATCTAAATTATGTAATTATGCTACATTTTATTATGTAAACTGAGTATTGTAAGTTATTTTGAGGCCAAAATACTATAACATGCAGGATACAGGATGGGAAGCTGTCGGGGTTATTTAATGTTGCAGGTGTGTGAATGTGTGTGTTTCCAAGTTTGTTTTTTCCTTTAATTATGGTACGGTTTTCCTTTTGATCTCCTGGTACATGGGAGCCCAGATTTGCTTTGTTTTCCCTGACCATAACTCTCTTGTCAGTGACATTGTTATGATGATTTAATAGTTTACATGTGTATGCCTGTATGCGTGTGTTATTTGGCCTCCTATATCACCTGTAATCAAGTTAACTTTAAACTCTATTCCAGACTTTTTATGTTTTGTGGGATGTTTAAACACTACCACAGGCAACTTGGATTGTGTGTCACATATTCTCCCCTATAACCAATGCCAAACAATGAATTATCATTCATCTTGCACTACTATGAAAACAATGGTGTCATTCTTACAGTAATATCTGACTGCTCTGGTCCCTTGGCAGAGGCAAAACTTGGAAGGATTGTGTTATTTTTTGTTGTCAGTTTTACTCACTGTTTAGGCTATTTGATGTGAAAATTAAGTCGTTTTGGCAAAGCTGGGGATAAAAATTTCCCTTGTGCCTGTAAATGGGTTTTATGGGGGGGGGCTTTACTAGGCTCAGCATGTGTGCGGTAACTGCCTGTCTCAGAGACGCTAAACTTCCTACTCACATCTTGTTTTTCAAATTTACATCAATAAAATGTGTCACACCTCCATATGAGCAACAATAAAAAGTACTAAACTTGCTGTGCAATAGTGAAACAAATGCCCTTTGACCTATACACTTGCAGCTGTTACACCATGTGTATAGCCTTCTTTAAGGTTACCTGTCATAGTCACAGGGTAGCTGTGGGGAGATTATTAACAGAAACATGATCCACAAACGACACTATATTTCACAAGACAGTTCCCTTTTCCTTAAAACCAAACAATGTGTTTTTCTTCGTGTCAGTCTGAATATACGCGTTACACCCACGGGCCATAAACCCAATTAAATAAACCAGTGACTGATGAGTCACTGTAGATCTCCTCTGTGATTACTTGTGCAATTTAGAGATTTTCAACATAAAATATAACATTAAAATACAAGTCTTAACACACTCATTTACATAATTAAATTGGAGATTTACATGTATTGTGTTGTAATCTAGATTTATTTTTGATCTCTGACAGCAAATTGTTCTTTGCTTGGTTGAGTTCAATGACTCGACAAGCATGCGGTCATGCAGCCAATCGATCTCAAGCCTGATGCGTCAGTGATAAACCTCAACATATTGAACCCCAAGCTCTCTTGAGCTCCACTACTGCGCCATTTTTTCATAAGCCCATCCATCACTGTTGCATAATGAGGAAATTTGTCTTGAATTTTAGAAATTAAGTTCAGGTTTCATATATTCACATGTATAGCAGAAGTAAAAGTTATTTCTCTGCAGCCAAATTATTACACAATAAATAATAGTTTGATGGTTTCATTTATTAAAGAAATATATTAATAACATAGTTACAGAACATAATATGATGTTAGGCAAGTATAAATACTCTCATATCAGACAAAAAGTGAATGCTCAGTCATATAATGTTGCATTCCTTCATTTTACAACCATACACATGTGCACTTAAAACCTCTGTCTGAACCCTCTACGTGTGTATAGGTCTACTCAACTAACCTGGCACATGACCACTTATTTGTTTTGTTTTTTTGTCTGCCATGTGTGTGTTTACATGTGCATCAGTTTTGTATGGATACCTGCTAAGGAGTGAGAGCCCTCCCCAAACTGATAACAGTCACTATACATGCTGCTGAGGTGCATGGGCTGAGTGAGGGCAGCACCAAGAAGTGACTGATGCATGTGCTGTGCCAGTATTGTGTCAATGCACTCTGAACCTAATCCCTCGGGACGAAGCACTAATCTAGTATTTTAACCCCACTCTTGGCTTTTTAACAGCACATTACCTCACTCCCTACTGTTACACAAATGTATAGGTGAATAATAATGTGTCAAATAATGTAGAGTTAAACAAGCCCACAATTAAGGGCAGATACCATGAACTCTGAAAACAGACAGGCTGAATCTCATTCACTTCTGATTCTGATCTGAATGGTGATAACTCCTTCAAACTTTATGAAGCAAAAGAAATTTATCAGTTATTATATATATATGTAGCCTATTGTTTTTGAGGTAGCGCTTCTTTAAATATCTATAGTTACATTAGGCCCTGGACAGTCTTACAAATCAATGAGCAGGACTCATTTCTGTCAACACTGAATCAGCAGGATCAACAGATAAGACAGTTTCAGAATGGAAAAAACAACAATACAGGTAAAATGGACTGTGCATGTACACAGTGTGTATGTGTGTATTTGTATAGGTGTAACTTACATGACAAGTGGATCCATTCAAAACCTATTTGAATTCACATGACTGTTATTGTTCAAGCCATTGTTTCACTTTAAATTCTCTGATGTAAGATTTTGCTCCTATAGCTTACTGTGCCACTTTAATGTTTGCAGCCTATTAGGTCTATTATTAAAAAAATGCACAATCTAATTTGATATTTACAATATTTTAGCAGTTTGCATTTTATTATATTTATTGGTGTATTTTAATAGAGAAAACTGTATGAAACAAGCAGCAATTTAATAACTATTAGAGTTATCCATCTGAAATAATAGCGGTAACAATGTTGCTACAAATAGGCTGAGTAAGCTTTTTTTTTTTTTTTTTTAAGAAAGACTGCCTCGTGTCATAGATTATGTAGGGTAAAGGTTTATTTAAATTAATGTTATGAGCAGTTACTGTCAGTGCAGTTTAGGTCGTAGTAGCATGTGATCACATGGCTTGTATGCATGTAAATGACGAGGGAGTGGAGAGAGAGACAGATAGAGAAAGGGAGAGAGAGAAAGCTGAGAAAGCGGGCTGTGGGTGGGAGTAGAGGGAGGAGGGGAGGCAGACACAAACCGGGGGCGCTCGCCGGTACAACGGAGAGCACTTTTTTTGGTGATTGAGGGGACCTTGTGCTGCTCTGAGCATCTCCCTCCGTCCCCGTGTTTGGTTTAATGTATCAGGCCGGCGCTGGTTGCCGTCATCTCTCGGATATTATTTATAACCGAACAGAAAATTGGATGGGACGCGCACACAGGCAAGACAATCCCGGAAATAACATGCGTACTCTCAGCCTGTCACGTACGCTCACAGTGGATTTGCATTGCTGTGGGCTGCCGTAGGTAAGCGGAGGAGCTGTGATCTCCTCAAGAGGGAATTTTTCACTTAATTTTTAAACGATGTTTAGTTGCGATAATATATTTAACAGCCTGAAACGTGTACGTTTCAGCTCAATTAATAAATTTTATTTTATTTTTTAAAAAAGGCTTTTACACACTGAGCTGATCTCAAGTTGGTAATCGATAGCTGATGAATACCATATAAGTCCTCTAATGTTTCATTGCATTCTTACGAATCGTAATTGTAATTTAGTTAAAAACAAATATTTAATTGTAGCACCCATAAAACTGGTAAATATTTTAATGGGGTTTCTTCTTTAATCTTTGCTTTCTTTTAACCATTTAAGTCTGTTACAAAAAAAACCCTAATAAAAATCTATTGAAAACTTAATTAATGACAATCTAATCTATATATCTAACACTATAGCCTATATTTGTTGTAGGCTTATTTACTTCTGCTCACTGTCAAGTGGCGTGTTCTGTGCTATTAATAGGACTAAAGTATATCATTTCACTCCTTACAGATACTCTGCACAACCTCAAAATGTTCATAGGTCGGACGCAGACACTTTGAGAATATTGCATTAAATAAAAGCGATAAATAAAAGCGAGCGAAACAAGCCTTAGACATGAAACTTCTTGCAGCTGTGACAGAGCTCCTCTCCGTCAGAGAAAACAGCAGCTCAGCTAGAAAATGAAGCGAGGACGTGAGCTACGTGCGCATCCAGTAGATGACGAGATGAAATGGAGAGCTTGGGACACACGGACCTTTTAAACCCAAGCTCTTCCCGCGGATGCATCGCTGGTACAGAATCGCAGGACAGAGGAACAAGCGCCCAACAGCTCGTCTGTGGACCGACAGAGATTCACCACACTCACCGAGTCGACATGGGGCTTAATGGATTTTGCTCAGCACCGGTGGGGAGCCCGACAGCCGCGGAGTTACTGGCGGGTCTGGCCTCTCAGACCGACTCCCCTGCAATCACAACCTTGACGAAGCAGTCCAAAACCGGCTTGCCTCTCTACAATGGCGCGGTGGTGACTCCTGCAGTCACCGTGGAGGGCAGCCACACAGGCGCTTTGGCTCAAACACCAGATGGTTACCCGGCACAAACGAAGGGAGTTGTAGGGGGCCCTATGTACCCTCTCACCAGCAGAGCCTGTCTGCTGGAGAATGGGGACCGCATAGCTCATGAGAAGTGTCCTCTTGTTATGAGGAGACTCAATGGTGACCTGAAAACTAGGCAGGTGCAACAGCAGAAACGCAGGGGTGGGGAGAACCGGGACTTGTGTTCAGAGACTAATGGTGTAATTGGGTCACCTGGGTTGGGAAGTTCTATGGACTCAGGAGACTCAGACTTCAAACGGAGAAGGTTGGCAGATGTAAGTGTTGCTCTCAAATCTTCAGAGACCTCCAGGGTGGCCCGAGCAGTCACCCCACTTACCAGCAGTTCTCATAGCAACCAAATGACTATCAAACATGTGCACTGTGTCACTCCCCAATCTCCCTTCACCCCTTCTGCACACCACACTAACCAGTGCAATGGACATAATGTGGCATCCACTGGCCCACCAGCTGCACCCAGCCACACCTCCCCAAAGGAGGCTAATGGCATCCCCACCCCTCCACCTTCTGCAGTCTCTGGCTGGTCAGCAGAGTGCATAGCCCAGCAGTACATCATCCCCTGCATGAAATACTATGGCATCTGTGTGAAGGACAATTTTCTGGGCTCTCAGCTAGGTGACAGGGTGCTGGAGGAGGTGGAGATCCTAAACCGCAGTGGGAAATTTCGTGGCGGGCAGCTGGTGAGCCAGAAGAACATTCCCTCTCGTAACATCAGGGGCGACCAGATCGCCTGGGTGGAGGGACGTGAGCCTGGGTGCGAGAGCATCGGGGCACTAATGGCTCACATTGATGAAGCTGTCATGTACAGCGCTGCCAATGGACAGCTGGGGCAATGTGTCATCAATGGACGTACTAAGGTGAGAGGTGCCACATGATGGAAGGGGATTGAGGTGAGAGAAGGGTTATGTGTTTTCAAGCTATGTGCTAAATGGAGAAAATAGAGGCTACAGAAAAAGACGACATGGGAGTGTCAGTGAGATTATGTCATTATATTTTGAGCAAGTTGTGTAATTTCTGCTCTAATGCTGAAGCATGGGCAGGCAAAAACACAAACACCATTGTGGGATAGCAAACATAACGGCAGGTAGGATGTCAGGATGAACCCTGCTGTGTTTCTGGCACATGCTAGTTTGATAAGGGGGAGGAGGAGGGGTGGGGGGCTGCGGGCTGAGCTTTCCTCTCAACCTGGCCATGTGGCTGAGTTAAGGCCTGCCCTTGTCCATACCCTCATTCTGCTGGTACCCAGAAGAAGAAAAATGCATTTAGAAGCTGTATCTCCGCAGCCATCACTGTATCTCTAGCTTTGAAGATGAGGTTTTCTATCCCTACTTTCACCCATGCAAACATGGCACTGACATGGTAGATGGTAGGAGAGTGTTTTGTTATGTTTACACATATCTCATACCATGTCGACCACAAGTTTTCTCTTTATTTCAAAATAACTAAACAACACGTTTGTTTGTTTTTTTGTTGTTGTTTTTTTTTTTCTATAGATATTTTTTCAAACACCATGCACAATTACCAGAGCAAACCACCTAACAAACTGCTATAAACACTAAAACTAAATGACCAGTGACTAAGTCCTCCACGTCATAGTCTACAGATGGATCGGCAGGCTTTTTGTCCTCTGACCAGCTGTGAGCCCCCACCCTCTTCCCTATAGTGACGCAGTCCTGGGTTATTTGAGCCAGGTAATGACAATGACCCGTTGTGACTTTTCATCCTGAATCTATCTGTAGACCCCTTCTCCCATCTTCGCTACTGTGTTTTCCCCTGATACACGCAAAAACGGAGCAGTGAAGTGAAAAACATTAAGATTAAGTACACGTTCCACCTGAGCCCTCTTTGCATTAGCAGCTCTTTACTCAGTTACTGTGATTGCATTTTTCAGGATATAGTGTCACAGTCTGTTTCCCTACCAGCTGTGAGTTAACTATTACATGTCAGTCTAGACTGTTACCCAACCTGTCCATAGTTTTTTTTTTTCTTTAATGTGCAGTATTTGTAGATTTTGCTAAATAACAGATCAAGACAACACAGATGAGTCAGGTTTAAATAGGGACACAAAAAAGTGATAGATGGTGAATTAATGTGGCTAAAATATACACTAATATTGTAATTCTATGCTTTCTATAAGAGGTCGGTTTGATAGATTTACACAAATTTGATACAACTTCATCAGATTGTTGTTATACCCCTATGTTGGGTAAAAATATCCCAGAAACCATTTTGATGTGCACTGTTGCTGATCTGATCTGAAAAAAAAAATAGAGAAGCTGGCAGGCTGGTATATTAAAAAAAAATCTTTCAAAATACACGTACAGCACTTTCGTAGCCAAGTGGAAATTCTTCATATTAACTGTCTCCTATCGTGTGTTTGCTTTTGTCTTTCTGTCTTCCCTTCACCATGTTTTTCTCTCTCTTCTTCAAGTAAAGGATCCACAGCTTTGTTGACCCCTTCTGTGTAACACTGGACATAGTACCTTGCCCTGTATGTCTCGTCATTTACATAAGATAGAGGTAGTGTTTAAACAGGGGCTGGTTGAATCGCTACAGTGCCCTTTGCTCCTTTAGACCCTCAGCTGATGGGGCTGCTTTCAAGTTGAAGTCATGCTTGGTCTGTGTTGTGAAAAAACCATAACAAATTGGAACGAAAATCAAGTGGCTTGAGGCAAACATAATTTTTCTAGATTTTTTTTTTAGTCCTGCTGCAGTACTGGAGTGCGCAATAATAATACTCACCACTAACACAATCTCACTCATGAAAAGCTATAAAATTGGCTGTTATTCTTTGACACTTTGAGCTGCTTCCTTTCAGGGCTGAAGTGGATTTAATCAGTAAAATCAATAACACATCAAAGCTGTCACCTCAGGTCACCTGGCTGTTTTATAGAGGAAGTAGATTTATCTGACAGGAAAAACCAACAACATTGAAACTTTACTTGAAGGTATACTATTGACCAGAGCAAACTTTAATGTTTACATGTTGACATGGATAGACGATACAGTGACTGGGCAAGAGAAGTACATAGAAATAGTTTTCTTGAGAAGAACGTGGTTCTAGAATAAAGAATTTATTCTAGGGTTACCAGTTTTATAGTGATGGATGCCAATTGTTTATACCTGCCAGAGGCTCATTTGAATGTAATATGTATACCAATTGGTTGCAAAGTTATTTATTTGCTCTTATTCGGCATGATGTGATTACCAGGTACAGTACATCGGTTGGATTGCCAAACCAGCCATTCCCCTTCTAGATCTCACCATTTGCCCTCGGTGTGTGGAAAAAGTTTAGTGCCGGGTAGAGTACAAAATGTTCTGTGCAGGAGATTGCGTAGCAATAGATACAATGATGAAGTGTGCATGAGAGAGAGAGGAAGTGATAGGAAATGGAAAAAAGGAGGATCAAGGAGTATAACGAGTTACTCAATCACTTTAACCTTATTCTTCTTTATTTTTTCTTTCGCCTGTCCTGTATTTCACTCCCTTTCTCCTTCATCTTATCAACCCCTTGTTTGCTCCTTGGACAAAATATTTCCCAGACGTTACCATGGTAACAGGTCCATACAGAGTAGAGCTCCGCATTGTGTCTGAAAGAGATGAGAAAAAAGGAGAGGGACTGGCAATGCCCAAAATAATACCCTGTATGCCCTGTATTAAGAGGCCTGAAAATGCAGCCTGACTCCTGTTAGTCAGCAGGAGACAGGCTTTGGTGCTTGTGAGGAGTGTGGTAATGTTGACAAAGAAAATAGTAATACAGTTAATACAGTGCAAGGTAGTGGGAAAGTGTTGTGTTAATGGGAAAGTATGAAATAACTCAGTGAGGTACGTGAAAGGGGAGGGGATAGACTGGAAGCGAGACTGTAAAGAAGAGAGGGGGTTAGGGAGCAAGGAGAGGGAGGATGGTGGTGTTGAGTGAGTGAGAAGGGGCGATGCAGCAGAAGCTCTGGCATAACGAGAATGTCTACTGCAGCATCATGTCCTTAGATGCCCCTCCTAGAGCTCAGCAGTGCCACCATGCAGGCAGGAGTGACATACTAACGAACACTATGCAGTTACAGTACAGAACTCCATGGAATGGATGATGGATAGACAGATCTGCTGTCAATTTAGTCTCTGTTCATTTAGTTGAGGATGTATACACAAACAAGACACTTTTTTTCCAAACTCTAGATGTAGCATTTTACACTCAGATATAGGATTAGTACAATGTATGGAATTGGGACACAGCTCCTGTTAAATCCTTGTTACTTTTCATCTAATATTTATTCCTACTTTTTGTGTTGTTGTATCCCAAAACACATTTGCAGTGTGTGACTATGTATCATATAATTGTGTATATGTTTTAGGCATTCATCATCACAAGACCTACTCATTTTTTAAAAATTACATTTTAATAATGTTGACACAAAAATAAGTATATTGCATATAGACACACTAATACCTAAAGAAACACACATACTGCTGTGTTCAGTGATGGCTTGTGCATAATTAGCAGGATTGGTACACATCATGTCTGATCGTAGTTTCACACATTTTAAACATTTGTTTACGTGCTTATGTATTGCTGCAAACTCTGCACTGCCAGTCTATGGACATTATAGCAATGCAAGCAGTCTGAGGCTGTTGCTTTGTAACCTTAGTGATGAAATCCTTTAAACCAGTGCAACATTACACATGTGTGT
>JANJYQ010003562.1:0-11543 GCA_024605255.1 Rastrelliger kanagurta | reverse complement strand
CACACACACACACACACACACACACACACACACACACACACACACACACACACACGAGTGAGAAAGGAGGGGAGCAAAGGAAGAGATAGAATTACAGTACAGTAAGTGTTGGAGGGAAAACTATTGCTGGAATGGAAAGATTCCAGCCAATGTCTTTTCCTTGGGTCTGGACCTTTCCTCTGAAAACAAACACACACACGGACACACATTAAAAACTTATATAGGCATTTCCTCTCTCACCCAGAGCCTGGAACCTNNNNAACCCGGCTAAAGCCAAACCATGGCAGACCTGCTCTGTATGGCAGAAGAGAGGAGACGAGAGCAAAAAAGTAGAGCAGAGAGCAGAGGGTTTTAGAGAAATAAGGGCTTCTCTGTGCCATAGCTGAGCATAAATAAGTAAAGGAGAACTCAAAGTTATTTTAGAGTCTTTCTAGTACCCAATGTAATGGTGGAAAACAGAACACTGCGGAAAGCAGTACTCCGTTTGCACTCCAGCAGGGGTGCAAACTTCTGACCCTTCCACTTGTCTCACACACACAAATGCAGTAATTTAACGAATGATGTCCAAGGAAATGCAGAATGGTTTGTGAAAACAGACATAAAAGAGCACAATATGAGCTTCAGGAAATGAGATTAGACATCAGATGAGAGATGCTCCAACTATTTCAAGACACAGAACTGTGGCCTACTAATAAACTTTCCTCCCCCCAAAGTATAGACCATATGCAGGAACCACTATTTCTTGTCAATGTTGCAATGTTGTTGGTGGTGTACTCAGTGGGGGTACATTCCTCCCTGCTACTCTGCACCTCTCCGTCCAGATCAGGAAGTCATTAACCCTTTACTGACTATAGAAATGCTTTATCTGCAGCTGGAGGAGCACAGCAACAGGAAAAGGAGAAGAAGATGAGAAGGCATGTGGCATGAGTGTGTATAGGAGTGTGCATGTTTGCACTGATGGAACTGTGGCCCAAAGTCAGACTCATGTGGTCTCTTGTCAGGGTTCCTTGCATTAGAAGAGCTGGGAGCACAGGTCAGGGGTCTAGGGTCATAAAACTACTGGAGGATGTCAGTCTCCCATGTCAACCAACTGCTGGAAAACCCCCACACAGTAGGAGGTAGTTTTCCCGCAGCTTGAGTGTACTCTTCTAACAAATAATCATCTCTTCTGGTATAAATATGATCACTCTTTCCAGGAGTGCAGTCTAAGTGTCTACTTACCGCCTCCCAACACCAGCAGCTCTCTCCAGCCAGCACAATGCCAAATTAAATTGTAATAACTTCAGCAGATGCTTTTATTCAAAGCAACGTTCACATGAGAGTTAATACAACCCACAATACATCACATGCTCTGATTTCTCTCATATGGTGGCAGAGAGGTTCCACGGTTGGGAGTGGGCTTGAGCTCCCTATTCATAATCTTAAAAATTACTTATCAAAAGTTAACTAGCTCCTTGCCTGCTCCATAAATGAAAGTAGGGCTACAAGATAATTTTCATTCTCAATCATTCAATCGACAACTCTAACCATTCAACTTAGCACTGAGTGTATTAAATGCCATAAAATGTTTTTGAGAAAAAAAAAAACATTTTTAACTACATAAAATTGAGAAAGCTGGCACATATGACAGGCTGGAAGCAAATAATGTAACACATTGTTCTTTTATAAGTCACCTAAAGGAGTAATCAATAATCTTATTTTCCCAGCATAATTACTTATCAATTAGTCAACTAATGTCTCTGCACAAATTGAGACCATACATTATTTTACCATTCATCAGAATGATTTGAAACATCCCCTCTTAAATTGAGAGCTTCTAAGCTACTGTGTGTGTGTGGTGCAACCTCAAGGGTACCATCCACCTGGTGTCACCTCTATTTCCTGTCTCTGCTGGACACAGCCATCTGGACTTCAGTCTGTTCCAACAAGCTTCATCACACACACACACACATACACACAAACCATGACCATGTAGTGATCTACGCCATCTGTCTGAGAATGTAACAAATAGAAACGTGCATGCATATTATACCATCCTGGACCAGCAGGAGACACAATATTAAGCTGAGCTGTCCCACTGTGTTTATGTGTGTATGCACTCTTTCCAGTGTTTCCCAATGGCCAGTGTATAACACCCCCCTTAATCAGCTTAGCAGGCAGTCAGGGGATTTGACTAATCCACAACACAAGCATGGGAAGGAGCCCACTGGGTGTGTGTCTGTCTGAACAAAAAGTGTGTGTATTAAATTAAGCTAACCTCAACAGTGTTGGACAGCGCTCTCTCTAAGCATTAAGCATCATCCAAGACATGGGACTACTTTTAAATAGAGATGGATGGGCGTAGACGTCTTTCATGTGTAAAGGGTAATTCACATCTTTACACTTGTCATAATTCTAGTGAATGAATGGCGGTGTGTAACACCAAACATCTAGATCAACCCTATATTAATTTCCAGAATTGAACTGGTCAGCACCTATGATTAATGGAGACCTTGAAGGCTGCGTATGCATGCATTTAAAGCCCCCTCCCCAAGGGAAGTGTCTGCGGTCTGAAGCCTAACAAAGTGTGTAATAGCCTGCCTCTATCATCTAAAGCTAGAGCAGGACAGCTTCAGTCACACAGACACACACACACCCACACAACCCCCAGTGAGAGAGAGATGTGTGTGTGTACGTGACAACTGAATTGGTATGTGTGTCCCTATGCAGCAAACTCTTATCACTGCATTCCAAGAGACATCAGTGGCATGTCGAAAATGGCCGAGGGAAAACGGTAGAGATGGAGATAGAGGGTATAGTGAGAGTTGAGAGGAGGGGGTGGGCAGTGGCAGCACGAGTTGAAGGCCGTATCTGCTGATGGCTGCCGATCTTTATCTGAGTGCCAGTGGAAGGCAGCGAGTCTGGGGTAAAAGAGCAGGGGAATATGTTCCATCAGACAAAGGATGAGACCCAGAACAGCAGTCAATAACATGAGATACTATCACCGCATACACCTCGAGGTCATGTAGTTGCTGTCATCAGCTGCAACCTTCATCGCAGACATAAGAGGAGAGGACTGAGGAGACACTTTTATGGGGCATCTGCATAAGATATAGTGATGCAGTGAAAAGAATGCCAAGCACATGCAGATGTGTCTGACTTTAATATAGTCAGTGTGTGTACAAAAGTGTGCATCTGTGTGTTCTGAATCCTGTGATGACAAACTGTACATCCTATCATCTCACAAGAACTAATTTAAGAACATCTGCTGCCACCACTCTATTCTTGTTGAAGATTAGAAGACATATGTACAGTAATAGGGAAGTTGTATAGTAATAGTGATAGGCTGGTCAATGAGATATGGCCACCATTTCTACAAGGCAACAGTCTCTCGCTGGCCCAGTTATGAATATTGAATTTTTTAAGTTCACTTACGTATCTGCTCTAGAAAGCTGTTCAAAAAATGTGATGCCAGATTTCATACTGCCATAGATGCTGCTTTACGGCAAATTCTGAGTCACATTCTGCAAATGTACTTACTTTATTCTCATGGCATCAGCATTGATAACATCAGCTGTTGTTAGAGGTAAGGCTTTCTTGATTAATACATGAAAGAAAGTCCTCTTTAAGAGTGTTTGATTGTCTGGTTTATGCCACCAAACAGGATCTCTGGTCACAGTCATAAATCCGTCACTGATCTATCAGCATTCATTGGCAGAATGCTAGCGTGTTATGGCCAACAACAGCCCAGCCTGTAGGAAATCTAAACAACATAGGCTAAGTACTTGCTAATTTTATTTCTAACCTATAACCCATATTGATCTTGCTACAATAAATGTTGGGATTTTTCATTGACAATCAGTTGAAAGAGACCAATTTATCCTTCTAGCTCCATAGCACCCCATTCATTCTGCACTCGCCCGCAATCACTTGCAGTGGAACTACAACCAAGTTCGATACAATGGGGCTGAATAGAGAGTGGCAAGACTCATTGTAAGATGTAGCACTTCAATGTACTTTCAATGTTTCATCTTACACCAGCTGCTGCATTTATTTGTTATTTATTGTTAAGCAGAGCTGCAGGAGAATGTTTGATTTGTTATTTATTTTCTTCATATTTTATGTTAATGTTGATGACTGGCAGTGAGTTGTTATAAATAAAACTGCACTTTATAAATTATTTTGTATTATGTTTTTGTTTTTCTGAAACATGCTTGATTTTCACCGAATCGGTAGTCTATTTACAATGTGCCAAAAAATCTTTAAAAAATAAATAATTAAGTAGAATGCTAGTGAGCGCTAGCCTGGCTAGTCTCTCGCAAGCCTGGGTACAAGAGCTAAGATGAGCATGCAAGATCACAACCACACCCTACCTACATCCCACCACATGGACAAGTTAGTATTGCGATTAACTGCAGAGCTTATGGAGCCTCAAATATGTTTTCTATGTTACTATGCAGTTTACTCATTTACCTTCACCACAGTGAAGATCACATTAAACCTGCTTCTTCCACGCTTGCAATCCCATTAGACATCTGTCTGAATGCTGCAGGGGGGTTTGAAAAAGAGAAAGAAAGTGGGGCAAGCTGCATGAAGTGGCTCCCAGGGAGGAGGACAGCACAGCACAGCAAACCCCTGCAACAGAAACTACACAAGGGACTTGGCTGAGAAAAGTCTCTTTTTGCTCCACTTTTTCTCTCTGTCTTCTGTTTTTACATTTAGTTCCTTTTTTACTTTTACAAATCTATTACAATCTCTTGAGGCGCACCAAGAAAAGGAGCAAGAAAAGATTGTGTTGTTCTTGCTGTTGCTTTATCTTCTCTTTGATGGAATCTTTTCTGTTGTTATGAGCTCTAAAACTTTCATCACTGACTAGAAGGCCTTACTATAATTTCCCTTCCATGCTACCAGAAGTCTTATAAGAAACTTTCCTAAATCACACACTTAAACTTCCAAATTGGACTATTACATGAATTGAATTTCTTTGCACACAGTGTCATCAAGCACTAAGAGGTAATAAATAAAAAGGTACAATTAATTCTAGATGATGTTATTGTTGTCATGTGAGGGTATAATGAGATGCATGCAGCATCAAGTGGTTTGCATTATCCAATCAGCAATAAAGGCTTGCAAAAGAGACTTTTTACTGTCTCTTTTACAGGCAGCAAATAAATACAATTCTACTACTTTAGTTTATGGTTAATTTAATACTGTAGCTACTGTTTAAGTTGCTTTCTCTTATTCACCTTGAAATACCAACACTGGATTCTTCATTTTTACAACAGAGAGAGGTCTGAAGCTGTGATGATCACATTTTACCAGATATAATGTGATTAAAGTAATCCTCAGACAAAAGTAATTACTCAATGAAGTGCCAGAAGTGTAGCTGTATATAACAGTAACTAATATACAGTAGTTACAATTTGTGTGATCTGCCTGCATCTTGTGACCCAGGGATATTATGGGTCAGCAGGTTTGATGCAATGGAGTCCATGAAATAAACATCAACAGTGCCAGTCAAAAGTCACACACTTTCTCATTCAAATGAAAGGGGATGTGTATCCAAACTTGGTACTGTATACGTTTGGTGTGAAAGGGGTAAGCATCTTAGAAAACCCACTGTTCAGTCCAGCACACTTGTAAGTTAAAGCCAATGTTCGATTTTGCCTTTTTTCATTAAAGCTTAGACCTGTAATGAATATGTTGGCCTTCAAATCATAGTTGCCAAAGAAGGAAAATTAGCTTATAAAAATTGCATAAGACAGCTCATTCATTTCAGCAGGATTAATAACACTAACAGTAAAATAGATTACTAGTTCTAGTATACTAGTTGGACAAACTTACTTCAAACCTATTATTATTTACGTTAACATTTTCTTCTAAGCGCAAATGATACATTCCCGCATAATGTATATACCAAAGTGAATAATATGACCAAAAATTTGATACTTTAAATTGGACTGGACAGCAGGTCGGGAATTGGTACAGCACAGTATTTTCTGATTCCTCCAACAGGATGAGCTGCAGCACAGGCACACACCATTAAACTTCATGAGGCTGTATCTGAGATTACCTCTTTGCTAAGCAGCCTGACATCACTCAAATAAAAGAAAAGCTGACTTGCAGGGTAAAGAAAAAGGGGTATTGTTGCACCTCTTTACAGGCTGATATGTGGCACCAAGAAGCCAGTAAGATATTGGTAAAAAAAAAAAAAAAGTACAAAACCAGACATGAGGATTGACTTGTGTTTTTGCTTTCTGATGCAACTTTAAATTGGTTTAATATGAGCATTTCTTTGCAAAAATGTGTGAATTAGGAAATAAAAAAACTGACAAATAGTGTTACCTAAGCACGTCAGCCAGACCCTTCTGTAAAGCAGGTGTGTAATTTAGTATATACTCATTTACTGGGTTGCACTTAGCGGGATATATCAGACTAAATTAATCTCTCTGCAGCAGGGCGAAACAGGGTCAGATTGAGCTCACTGCCCAAATAACTCTGTGTCCTTGTATAGTTCAGTGTTGCAGGCTGCATGTTCTCCGCAATGCAGAATACTCAGGTAAGACTTGAGCAAATCCTTCCAGGACTTCCAGGAAAGTTAAAACTAGAACAACACTCTCGTCAGAGATAAGAATTGTTCAAATTAAGCTACTTCTCCCAGTTCTTAGAGGATGTGTTTGTAAAGCATTGCAGGGTGAGAAATGCTCACCTGAGGTCAGCTTGAGGACACCATGTCACACAATAAACACAGCTTTGTGCTGGTCAAACACATACACACCATTGTTTTGCTTTCTCACACATAACAGCCTACTTAGCATGTGTTACATACCACCCACATGATTGTCCCTGCAGCTCAAATATCACCAACTCATGGGTCATAACAGGCATCTTCACAGTCTGATGACTGCCACACTCAGCTAAAGATGAACTATAGACAATGCTCCTGGCTGCAGTCTGATATTATTACAGACTCTAGCAAATGAGTGCTAGATTAACTGGTAGCACCAGTCATGCTTCACAGTCAGTAAGGCCACCATGTTGGTGCTATGGGGCCCTGCTGCAGACAGCTCCATCAAAGAAATGCAAGATCATCAAATGTTGATGATGCTGGTTTAACTTTTGTCGCAGCCTAGTACATCATTCAGTAATGCACCATGCTGGCAAGTTGAAATGCACTGTAGTCCTGTGCCAGTTCTTCCATTTACCTCTTCAGCAAAGTGACAGAAAAAAATAATGCTGCTGTGATACATTTCTAGCACTTAGAAATCTTGCCTCAAAAAAGGAGTAAAGCCTGCTTGGCAAGTCTGACTTTAAAACAAATAAACCTTAAAAACTCTGATGCATTAATACAACAGGATTCCCTGGTTCATATTTAACCATCACCTTGTACCTGCAACAACATGCTCACACCCACGCAGACCCCTGTGTTTATTTGAAGCGCTGCCATTGTCAGTTTGAGCACAGCCTAAATGATTAAGTAGACTCAGTTAACTTAGAAAACCTGTCTTAAATCTGCAGTGACAAGCGAGCAAGTATTCATTGGAATACGCATGACCAAGATGATGTATAAAGAGTAGCTGCTCTCTAACAAACCCTGAGCTTTGACCTCCCTGAGGAGGAGGGTCAAGGATGAGACAAACATCTACTTCAGGGAGTATCAGACTATCAGATTAAAAAGTCTGACGTCCTCCTCCTGACAGCCCCATGGCAGGCCCTGTGCTTAAGTCCTACTGTTCAAATCTTCAACTCTCAATCTTTCTGCCCTTTGACACTACAGGAGCCTGGTGTCTGGTGAGTCTTGGACACATGATAGGAAACAAAGCTATCTGAAGTCACTTAATGGACAGCCCTGATACCAAGAGAATACGCCTCTTCAATGAGCAGAGAGTGGAACAGAAGGTTGATGACTCCTCAGAGCATGTGTGTCCTATTTTGTGTGTGTGTCAGAGAGTGGACGTGTCGGAATCAGTGCAAAACAATAGAGTGCTGCAGTGTGGGCGGCCACACCCTTTCCTCCCAGCTCCCCTCCATGGCCTCCTCTCCAGCCCCTCAAAACTGCCTCAAAGTGGTTTTAAAAGAAAGGGACAGAGCCGGGAGAAGAAAGGGAGTGGACATAACGTGAGTGAATCTGAACTAAAAGGGGAGAGAAAACAGCAGGAAGAGAAAAGAAGAAATAGGTGCTAATGATTACAAGAAAGAGTGAGAGGTTTGACAGCTTCTCAGCTCCAGTATTGGAATCATGACAGAGAGTGGAGAGAGACAAAGTGGGCAGGAATGAGAAGACTAAAAGGGAGGGGGAAAAGAAACAAAATGGGGGCATAAAAAAACATCTAACAGGAGACAGATAAATACTGAGAGGAATCTAGCAGGAGAGAAAGGGAGAAAAAGCAATGCTGTGTGTAGCACCATGTTCTGCAATGTGTCGCTGAATTATTGATGCTCTCAGAGTCGAAGGGCGAGAAAAAGGGAGCACTTCACACGCAACATAATGTCTGGATCATAAACATGCATTCACACGTACACAGAAGTGTTGGGCTGTGGAAATTTTATCTACATTGATTGTCTCTCTTGACAGCAGGTTTGAGTGTCGTCAGCAGGTCCCTAGACAGTGTCTGCAGGTTGCAGGGAGCACAAAAGGTCTAAGGTCGTAGCAGACCAGAAGGAGACATGTGGCGCACACCTGTCCGAAACTTGCCTCAGAAGACTCACGCACACAGATGATCAGGAGGCAGAAACAAGCTAAAGGAGACAAGCAAGGTGGTCATTAGTGCCGTTTATTGTTTGACAATTACAAAGACTACAGAGAGCTCTCTTCTTGCTTTCCTTTATCCCCTCCCTGCCTGTGTTTTTCTCTCTCCCTGGCTGGCTCTCTTTCTTATCCGCAGAGGAAGCCTGTTTGATCTAAGGGAGTCCTGCTGTTCTGATTCTCTAGCTCCCAGACATCAACCGTACAATCCTCTCTCACTCACTAAATAAGAGAGCCCCATCTTTTTTCTATGCTCTTTTACATACACACACACACACACCTCTCCCCGCACGAAATCAGACACATTCTCCCTTTTGTACCAAAGACAACAAAAAAATTCATGAATTCAAAATGGCCTCTGTGGCGTACAGTAGAAGCGCTGCTGAGGCCAGCTGTGCCGTGTGCATATGGAGCATGTAGAATGTGAGCTATGACAGCTTTGTATTTCACTCAGAGGACAGTGGCTGTCATTGTCATCCACAGCAGGAGCAGGACACAATGGAGAGGGATACAGCCAGGGACCTGACTCACACATACTGTAAACCTTCCTGGCCATTATGGGGTAACAAAGCTGCTGAAAACAATGGGCATTAAGTGTCACTGTTTTGTGCAGAGATACAATAGCTACATTAATAAAGGACTGCGGTGCAAAAACATTACACTAACTTTGTTTTTCTGTCTTTTTAATGGAATTCAGTATGTTTTTTTTTGTTTGTTTTGTTTTTGGTTTTTTTTTCTACAGCACTGACATGTTAGATGCTTAAATTTACACAATGACTCCATAAAAACAGTGAATTTGGTCATTTCTTGTACCAAGGGAAAACAGCCATCCTTGGTAATAAAACCTGTCTACCAGCACTTCTAAGACTCACCAATTAACACATTATATGTCATTTGTTTAATTAAAAAAATAACCAAAAGTGTAAAAACATTTTTAGTATTCTTTTTTTTTTTTACAACACTACAAAGCTCACTTGTTAGTTTTGCAGTACTGTAAACATATACACAAGTTGCTCTTCTCCATTGGATTTCTGACAATGTTTCCTCTAATAGTTCATAGTTGTGCCAAAGTCTGTGACCTGTACATTAGAATGTGCTTGTTGGAACCACCAGTAACTACAGATGTTGCCCGATCATACAGGACATAAATGTTTATACTACTTTCTACTGCAGATTGTGAAAATTCATTCAGTTTGATTATTTCCTGGACATAAGAAGTTACACTTTGCTGCTGGTTGGACATTTTCAGAGGTTATGTTCAACTAATAGTAAAATGAATATGTGAAAACAAAGACACCCAGTGATTCACAAAAACTGAGATCCAGCAGTGGGAATCCACCACTCCAGACTGGGAAAGTCTCTCCTCCACATTCCTCAGAGGGAATACCGCTAGCACATGACAAGAGCCCCACTCACACTCAGCCACTTAGCCTGTTGCCTCCCACTGCAACTTTTACACAGAGAGAATGCCTGTGTGTATGTGCCTATGTATCATAGACAGCAACCTTTAACACACAACACTGCACTCAGAAAGAAAGAAATCACAGAGAGAAAGACAGTGGGAGAGGAAAGATTTGGGGGAGAAAAAGAGTGATGAGGGGCACCAGAACATGCTTGTGTCAAGCAACTATGCCATCAATGTGATGAGATGATTGATGGTGAAGTTCTTAGTGCTAAAGGGCATCCCCCTTTTCTACTCCATCACCCCAATACTTAGTGCTCCTCTCTGTTTCATCCAAGAAAACCACTTTCTCTAACTCAAGCCACAGCTCAGCACAAATCTACATACTGTATGTCTACTGTCTAAAAGAAAAGACTAGACAGAGTGTGACATGCTGTGTATAATCTATATGGAAAGCACTCTTCACCTCCACACCACCCCCTGTCCTGCATGGGCCACTACACAACAGGAATGAGTATGTGTGTGTGCATGTATAAGGGGAGGGATGTTCCCATTTCCACTCTGTTTGAAGCACATGGACTGAGTCGGAATGTGAAGGGGGAGGGAGGCTTCAGTAGGAGGGTGAGGGGAGAGGCAAAGGCCGTAATCTGAGAGGGGTATCCCACAGCGCAGGCCAGCACATGGTCTATACTCTCTACTGTGGGCCTAAGCAGCATACAGGAAGAGGGACACTGGACAGAAAAGATTTCCTTTTCAATAACAGGCCTGAGTAGAGAAACATGATAGCCTCATAGGTGTCGCCACGTCAAAATGAACCAACTGACAATGCTCCTTTAATGATTACCACATATGATGGTGCCCCATTGAAAAACATCTAACCGTAGAGCTTATCTAACTTTAAAGTGTAACTCAATACATTGTTAAATTGTGCATATATGAAAGTATTATTGTGGTTTGTACATCATTTAACAAATTATTCAAGATATGTCCTTGTACACATTACTTCATTTTGTCGTCACTCATAATTAAATATTGCTGAGTTGTAATTCATTAGGTGCCCTGTAAGCTCTGCTTTGTTTTACTCAATTAAAATACTTTTACAATGACTGTTTTGGCTCTAGTAATGTCACTTCTATTATGTGTACTCAGACCACAAAAAATCTAATGCTCCTATATTGTGGGATTCTAACTAACACCGCCCAACTCTGCTAGTGACATACATAACTAACATTGTTGTAGCTTGTGAGTCGATCTCTCAGAATTTGAAATATTGCAATTTATTAAGTGGTTGTACATGCCTCATGTGAGACTAGATCTAGTGTGAAAACAATAACAACAAAAGAGGACTTCAATAAAAAAAATGTTGTCTATATGTTAAAATACTTATACTGTAATTGTTAGGATATCTTACTGCAT
>JANJYQ010003387.1:14278-33302 GCA_024605255.1 Rastrelliger kanagurta | reverse complement strand
AGTTATAGGAAAGAAAATGTAATGAACACGTCAAGTAAGAGAGGTGTTCTGGCCCCAGTATTAGTAGTAGTAGTTTTATGAGTTCACCAGACAAATGTACTTGGGTTGAAACAAGTAATTAAATTTACCCAGGATGTAACAATCATGTTTGTCTCTAGGACAAAATTGTCTGTCAGTGTGTGCTTGTGTGTGCTTGTGTGTGTGTGTGTGTGTGTGTGTGTGTACACTCACTTGGTGGGTGGCAGCTCAGTAAGAGCAGAGTTGTACTTGTTTAAAGACTCCTCACGTTTTCCTATGAAGAAAAGAAAACATACTGTAACCCTTAACAAGTCATGATTCTGAAAAGTTCAATTATAAAACCCTTAAACATGCACATATGGAGGTTTAGATGTTTAAATGAGCATTAACTGAGCTAAAAGAAGCTAAACAAAGTGTAATGGCAAACTTGATAACAAGCAATCGCCTGTTCAAATGTCCAGTAGAAAGTAAGTCCATATTCTTGCTTTTTTCACTCTCTTGTTTCGGTCTCCACCATTTCCTGAGAACCATATCTGGCTATTAAGGAACTAAATGCAACACAGTGATACTGAAACAAACATTCTGGGCTGTAAAACCCCATAGAGTTGAGGGGAACCACAGAATTAGGCAATTATTATGTGTGGGTTCACTGCTACAAATAAACTTTTATAAAGAGTGCTGGATTCAACAAAAGTGATGAAAGTGTTCTTTAGTAGGAAACACAAAAGTTCAAATCAGAAAAAAGGTAAATTTCTTAGAACATAGACAATACTTGTATAGAGTGTTATATTTGAGTTGGGTTACAACCTGCATATAGCAGCATATATAAAATATATTCATATGGTTGGTTTGTACGTGGGTTGTAGTACAGCTGCATTTGAACCCTTTCACAATGCACAATCATTTGAACAATTATAAAAGCTGATTAATGCAGCTTCAATAATCTTTGACATAACATTTTAAGCTACAGTATACAGTAAAGTAAAATAAACACACAGCTGCATCCAAAGGTTTGAACACCTCTTGACATTTTTTGCTTTTTTTATTATAAAAGATTCTACAGAACTACAGTCTCTAGGATATGGAAACAGTATTTTCTGCAAATATGAATGCACACTTTTTATGTCATAAATTGGAAAAAATAAACACTGTGTCATGCCAAACTTTAGGCACCCTAGAGCAACCTCTCAAAGCTTTACAAATACTCTTTTCAAACCCTGTGTGAACACCCAACAACCAAGCTGTGCAAGACTTGAAAATGGAAGTTATTGATGCCCACAGTACGGGTGAAGGCTACAAGAAGATAGTGAAGCATTGTCAGCTTGAAATTTACATGATGTAGAATGTAATTAAGAGATGGCATTTGAAGGGAACTGTGGAGGTCATGATGGGGTCTGTAAGACCAAGAAAACTTACAATTGCTTGTACTATATGCCCATCAGACAGGCAAATTATATATAAAAAAAACAGTTTGCAAAAACTTGCAGGAAGATTTATCAGACTCAGCAGTGGTTTTGCAAGGTGGAGAGATGCCTGCACAGACAAGACCCACCAGGCAGGGTTAGTAGAAGAAAATGTTACCTGTGCCATTATCATAAAATTCAACATCAGCAGAATGCAACACAACATCCACTGAAGATTGATGTGTTTTGGAAACAAGTGCTGTCGACTGTTGATGAACTCCCTGGACACAATCAGCAAATGTATGTTTGGAGAAAAAGAAAGTGTAACTGTTAAGAATAAGAGTGGATCTTTCATCCCTTGGGCTTGATTTGCAGCCACTGGAGCAGGAAACATTGCACAGGTGTGGATTCCACCAAGCAAACATCCTACCATTTGTAAAAATGAAAAAAAAGATGAAACTGGAAAGAGGACAGCTTCTACAACATGATGATCCTAAATATACTTCAGGATGTGATGAAGGTTTAGATTGGCCCTCACAAACTGAACCTCTGTGGTAATAGAGATGTGCATGCAAGGTGTCCAAGGAATATTACAGAACCAGAGACCTTTTGCAAGGAATAATGGGAGAAACTCCCAAATACTGTAACTCATTTTAGTTGGCTACAAAAAGTGTTTGCAGTATGCAAGAGAGACTGTGTTCAAATTGTTTCATATCAAAAAACAAAATCACCAAACATGTTATTTGTCAAAGGGATGCCAAATCTTTTGCATACAACTGTAAACACAGATACATGCTATCCGATATATTACCATACCCTGTACACGCACCTGTATCAGTGTTCAGCCTGCTGTCTTGCCAATCCAGACTTCTTCTGCCTCTAATTTGACTCACATTCTTGAAAACACAAACAAATCAAAATCATTAAATTCACAGCAAAGAGCTGACTCAGCAGTTTCCACTTTCCTTGCAAACAAAAAATTCTAAAGAAATATCTTTGTAAATGAAAGGTAAAGTGTCTCACCTTGTTTGTAGATCCAGCTGTTGTGGCAGTGTTGGAGGTTCCATTCTGCAATGCGGGGGTGTCGGATGCTGGTAATCTGGACAGGCTTCTGTGGCATTGCAATAGAAAATTAGAAGAACAAAGACGATCAGCTATACTGTTTTTAATAATAGTTTTCTGAGACAGCTATTCACCCAGCTCCAGCTGTAAATTTTAAAAGTTCAAACTGTCTTCAAGTCGCTCTGTGGTTTGAAAGAAAACCACAATCACAGTCCTGACTAAACTGTCTGTTATCCATTAGTGACAGACAAAATGTGCAAAACTTTAAAGATAAAATATTATAATATTTGACTGTGTGAACATGTTACAGTGCACACAGTGCCTTTAAAATGAAAACAAACAAGATACAAATGGACTGTTCGAATCATTATAATAAAACAGCCAAACTCACCTTGACCTCTCTGTGGTCATCGTCCTTCGTGTGTCACTAGAGCGCACCTCCTCTACACCTTTATCCTCATTGGTCACATTTCTCAGGTAACGTTTAGCCACACCCTTACAGTCTGTTCTAGTCTCCTCACTGACATCATTCTTCATCACTTCATTCTGACTCACACTTTGTGACGCCTCTCGTCCCAACCTGTACACCTCTCTCTCCCTGCCCATTTGGGGCTCTTCTTTGCTATTATTTGGTTCACCATTGAGCTTCTCTTCTTGTTCCTTACGTGGAGCCTGGACATCAGTTTTGCCTTGAGTCTGGGTTAGAGTAGCTAGTCTCTGCCTGCTCTCCTCTAATTCCCCTGTCAAGGTGACCAGCTGTATGTCAGCTTCCTTCTGTCTCTGCTGGGCAGCAGCCAGTTCCCTCTCAATGTCCTTCTGGGCCGTTCGGAGCGCAGTCAGCTCTTCTTCAGCCTCAGCTCGTAGACGGTCAGCAACTGACACAGCCACCTGTAGGTCAGCCTGGAACTGTAGCCATTCCCCACGTTCCGTCTGGAAGGCAAACAAAGCGTACACATAAAACACAGACTGCAACACATCAGTTGTCACTTTATTTATTTGATTTTGCATATCAAAACTTGTATTTATAAAAGGTGTGGATTTGTTCCAAAGTGCATGTGTACTTAAACCCTTGTTAGTTCACTGCTACAGAAGAGCAAGTAAATGCAAACCTTATGAAATGACATCGCTCATGTGTTTAACCCAGAGCAGATACATGACACAACCCCTTTACTATATGAAACACCCACTTGTTTAGGAGAAGACCTAGGGATGGGGATTTCGGGATGTGTCATATAGCATGCCATTACAGTGACAACACTGGGGGCGAGGGTGGTGTCACATAGTAAAGTGAGTGTGTCATGTAGGTCTGCAAGGGTGCAGATAGACCCTTCTCAACATGGTAATAAAAATATAAACATCCACTAGATATAGAGCAACATTAGCAATTAGGAGTGGTACTTTTGGCTAAAAGGAAATATCTTGCTCTTTAGTGGGTAAATGCTCCAGATCCACTAGATTTACCAACTAGTAGCAAACTTTGCTGCTGGCCAAAAAGCATACAGGTTCAATAGAGATTCTGGGCAGAAAACTGCTGTAAACAAAGGTGATGAAAGTGATAATAGTGAACAAAGATCGTAAATTTGCTGTCCATAAAACCTAAATTAATTGCTGAAAAATACTAATACTGAATATTAGAGGGGACAGTAGAGATGGTGGTAATTCACTGTGGATTGGTCACTATAAGCAAATTCCTTCCACATTACACATGGTCATTTGATCCACTTCTAATATGGAAAAATATCATTAGAGCAGCTTTAATATAGATTTTGTTTAAACATGAACAAAAGCTTTGCCAGGTGGTTTTATTTGAGTTCAGATCAGCGCACTTTGCTTGTGGTTTTAGGACAGTCTAAACAGACAGGTTAGGTTACTATACTCTAACGAATTAATCTACTGCAATTCAAAAAGGATTCAAAAGGATTACAAATGGCCTTTTAAATCCAAATTAAATAGGACTACCAAAAGCAAACATAGCTGAAACCACAACAGACAATGACTTTGATCAAATGAACATCTATCTATTTGACCCTCATTAGAAACTAAAAGTGAACTGAGTGGCAAGTCTTAGCAAGTAGAGGGGAGTGGAGCTGATAAGTCAACTCTAATGAAGCCTAACTGAATCATGGGCCAGACATTCTTGCTCAGAGTGTTTTACTGATATCATCTGACATCAAGTAAACATGAATATGTGTTTCCTTGCGCAATTTTCTTAAAAAAAAAAAGGCACCTAATGAATTTTGGCACAAGCACAAAGTAAGTATTGAGCGGAATCAAAGACAATTAATGCAACTACTTTCTGTGTCATCAACTTTGTCATTCGATAGGTATTATCCATCAGACATGAGCAACAGGTAAAAGGCAGGAAAGAAACTTCTGGAAGAAAGTCAGATTCATATCTGAGAAGATGAGTGACTAATGTGGATAAAGATTTCAGTTCCCTGTCTTTGAAAGTATCCCGGCTTTGAACATGCACAACCGCTACCCACGTAGATATAGTATATACTCATCAAAAGAGGCTCTCAAAGGAATTGAAGCCAAAAGGTAAATGATACCAGACCATTAAAAAAAAGTTTAGTGACCATTGTGAAATGAAGAGATGGAATTTTGAATGAAGAACAAAAATAAAAGGACAATAAAAGTGGCTGAAATCATGCAAAGATTTAATAGAGGCAGCACAGTGACTATGGAGCAATGTAAACCAAAGAGATGTAAGGGAGGGAGGGCTGAGGAGAGGAGTGGCCTGGGTTGGTTAGTAATTAGATGAACAATGGATGGAGATGTGGAGGAGGAGGTGATATCTGAGCCAAGTTGCTCTCTTGTCTGACCAGTGACTCAAGACCACAGCTNCTTATTCTTTTACCTCACCACAAAACCACAGAGAGGTTTCTCACACTCATCAATTTCACAAGTAGGGAATACATGCTCTTCCCTGGAAATGAGTTAAATGAATAAGAGGTCCCTTTTAAGAGACAATCTATATTAAGGAATACTAAAAAACTAACTTGGACTTGGAAGGATTATGTCGTCATCGAGCCTTTGTTATCTGGACATGAACACTAACTGGAGCATGTCTGTTTAAGGAAACAGGAAGGGGCGCTTCTCAGTCCACACTGAGATAAGGGTGTGGATTGTCAGTTTTAAGACACACGCGCACACCCACTCAATCCCTAGAGAGCTGACCTAGTGCCCCACTGCAAGACCAGATGTGGTATCTAGCAATCACACAGAGATAGACAGACGCACACACACGGCTATACTCTTGATGTGCATCGTACTTCCTGACAATTCTTGGAAAGGGTCCAGCACTTTTGGAGATTGTGTATGTGTGTGTGTGGGTGTGCATGTGTGTGTTCAACCCATCTGTCCCTATTTCACCCCCACACCCAGTCTTTCTACACACACACTTTGAGCAACATCCCAAAAACTGCAATGGCTCCTCTTTCCAGCTTTCTACAGTCCACTGAATACACCTATTAAAGTGATATTTCATCCCTCTACAGCTACCATATAGATACAAAATAGCCAACTGGCACTTACAAGTTGCATTCTTAAACATACACACACACAAAGAAAAAGGTAAAAAGTTAATGTAATTCATTCTACACTACAAATTCAGCACAGCATGAACAATCAAGAATACAGTCCTCCTTCTTCAATCCTCCAGGCTTACAAAATCTTCATTCTAAATTTGAACAGCTTCTGTAGCCTCAAGATACATTGCTACATGAGTCCAGGGTTGCTGGAGGAACCTAGTGAACAGGGAAAAATGGAAAACCTGGAGATCAATCCAGAAAATCTCCGGCACTATTCACCTGGAACTGATTCCAAAGTAGAGTTTTTGAGATCGACTAAATCTCCAGGAGGTAACTAAATCTGACTAGCAACCCACACACACCCACAACCCAGCCATGAATGGAGTGTTTTCATTTTTGGTGGTTAAGACAATTGAAGACTGATGGAGCACATAAGCACAGACAGATGGCATATCGGATGACATTCTGAGTAGTTTACTGTACATTGGGTAGTTGTTTTTTTCCCCCCAATATTCAGTTTAAATACAGTACATCCGAACTTCATAATGACTGGATGACAGAAGACAGACAGGAGCATTTGGCAAAGCGGAGATGAAGACGAATGAAGAGGCGGAGAGGAGAGATTTAGTTGACAGAATGTGACTGGAAGAATGATAGCTTCTTAAATAACACAGTAAAAAATGGTTAAAAAAGGGGGGGTCAGAGTTGAAGAGCTAAAAGAGCTTAAGAAACTTCGGGTTTCTTAAAAAGACTGATGGAATGGACAAACTGGAAGAGGAGAGAGGGAGGAAATGAGATAGAGGAGGGGTGGGGAGAAGAAAGAAAGAGGAAGCAAGGGATGAGACAGACAAGAGCATTGCACCAAAAGAAAAGTTGTTGGGTGATTGTTGTGAGTTCTAGCGCTCTGGGAGGAGCGGTCAGCGCTCTGATAGAGAAAGAATGAGGGAATGAAGAAAAGGCAGAGAGGCACAGCAAGGGGAAGGAGAGGGGAGGTGGGGGGCTTCCCTACAAAACCAACTGCACTCGCCAAGACTTTCAATGCATCTGTACATCTTTGCAAGTCTTCTGTCTCACGTGCACCACACACACAAAAACACATGGCCAGCCAGTCACTGCAAGCTACAACCCTCAATCCTCCTCCTCCCCTTGCCTCGCCACACAGCACAAAACAAGTTTTGTCTCCTGAACAGCCGAATGTGAACCCCCTCCTCCGCACTGCTCTCCCCTTCTCCAGCTTTCCACAAGAAAGGCTCCCAGGACAGCAGAACATACTGAGAGGGTTCATAGAGTTGAGCTTTGCTAGCTTATATTGCCCTACAGAGGGCCCATGTAAACACAGTTAGATTGCCCCTTTTTCTAATACATGGCTGCCTCTCAGTGCTATACCACAGTCTCTATGACTTGGTCTATGCAAGGCAATTATTTCTAGGCCCTAGTGGGAATGTGGGAAAGTGGAAAAGAGAGAAAGGACAGACAGGGGAGAGGATGGTTAGAATAACAAGAAGAAAAAAAGGTGGCATGAAGGAGATGTGGTGAGTAGAAGAGAATATGAGTAGCTACATGATGGACATGTGCATCAGATTAGCACCTGCTTGCAATTTAATGCAATTACAATCATTTTGATTCTAATACACTGCAAAAAGAATAATAGAAACAAGGGCAGTCAGTGAGAGAAGAAAAGATGAGAAAGAGATGGGGTTGAGGGAGGCATACTGTAGGTCATATTCCAGCTGTTGTAATCTGTGACAGATCTAGAGGAAGCAGGGAGCCTCAGGCTACAATCCTCATAAGGGAGGGTCAGGAATTGGAATGACCAACTGACAGGAAATTACCGCAAAATATCACCATCCACATAAGCGCATGGAATGCTTGAACAATTGGTCTATGGAACGCTTCAGGATTTTTTATTCTTATAATGACTCATAAATGGAGTCGGGGACTGAATAATGAATCATTTCAAAATAGCTGGTCGGCTCCCTATAAAACAAACATATCGTGCCTGGGTTAAATAAAAAGAGAAAAAACTTGAAGGATGAAACCTTTCTGAGAAACTTTGTTGTAACTAAATCTACACTTCAAATTTGTCCACATAGTTCATGTTTTAAAACTTTAACAATAAAGGCAGCAGGTGTCCTGCTAACACTCAAGACTGATGTTCTCCATACAAAGGAGTCACAAATTATGCAACCGTCTTTCATCTCTACACGTGAGACACTTTGACAGAAGATGACCTTGACTATTTTCCTCTTTTGGGCCTCTCAGGAGAAACAGAGGACAGGAAGATCTCCATTAGCAGAGTTGAGGCTCCAAGGGGGCCGAGAGGGGCCTTTACCAGAACTTATTGTGATAGGGGAGTTGGGGGATGACAAGTTGTTATCTATTGGATGAAAGGTCACAAACACTACACTGTCTTATAATTGGAGTATGTAACTTCCTGTTTACATCTCTATGTTTATCCACTTTAGTGTTTCATGTGTGGAGAACTAGGACTTCAGACAGGGAAAAGGTACATTTGAGTGGCAGCTGCACAAACCTTTGAAATTAATAACCAAAACAATTACTAACCATGAGGCCAGTAACTTGAAAAAGGAACAGGACAGAACATATTAAAAAACAAAAGCCTTTTCGAGCATATCTCACCTGCAAAGTACTCTTCAGACTCTTGACTTCTGTCACTAGATGCTTCAGTATCTCTGAGGGAAAGGTGCAAACAAGTCAGAGACTACCACATGCATATCAAACACAAAAACAATGTCAAGGAAATAGATTTGCCCTTCTGAAAGCATTGAAATGCTGGACCCACAATAGAATAAAATGTCATGCAAAACTTTGTAGGCATGAATATTATTCATGAGGATACAGAAAGAGAATGCATTAGAGATTAATGTAGCTACTATGGTTGAAAGACATATCATTCTTGCCTGTTATGTTTGTGGCCCCATCTTGACTTGCTGTGATACCCAACGTTGTCCTACACTCTTCCAACAGCTTCTCCACTTCCTCATCCTGTATGTCCCCAGCCTCGAGACCCAGCAGCAGAGACTGGCTGAGGCCGCTGTCCTTTTCTCTCCAATTTTGCTTGGAAGGGCTATGCACAACAGGTAAGGAAGATGAGGGGCTCTTTGTGGGACTGACAGCTGCACACTTCCCCTGTGCGACTGGAGTCCGAGGCGTAGAGGTAGAAGGACCTCCATTCCTCCCCACAGCAATCTGTCCTTTCACCGCTGCAGTATTTCCTGGTTTGCTGTGAACTGGGCTAACTCCTTGACCAACTGTACTGCTATTTGTGACGACTGGTAGATGAGGCCTCCAATCAGGAGGGGGAATGGGAGAGGTCGGGGTGGTACTAGGCTGTGATTTCTTCCCGCTGGGTGTGAGGACTGGGACTGGAGGTGGAGATGAAATTGGGGCTGCAGAGGAAGGTTGAGGTGATGTAGGGGGAAGAAATTGAGGGGCAGCCGGCAGGTCACTCTGCGGAGAAGTAGGAGGAGTGTGGAAATTATCCACTTGGGCTCCTAGAGAAAAAACAAATGAATTCAGATGAAAGAAGCAAGGCAGACACATCTTTAAAGACCCCATGCCAGACATGACTGTTACACTAACACTCTGCTTTCAAAGTGACGCCTGATGTTCCTCTAAAAAAGATCAACTGCCTCCTTAAAAGTCTTTACAGTATTTTATCTAGTCCATCTCTCTCTGTGTAAGGTCCATAAAGGAGAAGTTCCCTTTTTTGAAACCTGGACCTTATTTCTAGTGCAAAAATATGTTCATATACCCACTCATAAATTTTGGTGTAACTTGGGAGTGCTCCAGATGCTATTTAGATCCATTTAAGATGCGTGTATATCCATATAATGGGAGTGATACAGGCATGCACAATGCAGCCTTTAAATAAGACATTACCTGTATCTGCTGCAAAGCTTGTTCATTTCACCAATACTTTATTATGAATCACCAAAGCTATTCCGCTGTGACAAGATGGCGCCGCAGCACAGAGTACAATCAGTTAACTTTGCTGTGGCGATGTGGCAGTGTAAAAACCTTGGATGGCAATAACAACACAACTCACTGGTGATTCATAAAGTATTGGTGAAATTAATGAGTTTCACAGCAGATAATGGCTTATTTAGAGGCTGCATTGTCAATGCCCATATCGTCTTATAGATCTAAATAACGTGCAAAGGACTCCAAGTTACACCAAAATTTTATGAATGTATTTTATGCTAGAAATAAGGTCCAGGCTGCAATAAGCAGAACTTCTACTTTAATTTATATTTATATATTTGATTTCAAAAGTTTAGCTGGTGGATGCAAGAGTTTTGAAAAATCCCATTCCTGGTATAAGTGTTAAAGTACAGAGACTTCCTCCTTTCAGGAGATGAATGTGAAAACAGCCTTATAGTGTCAAACTCTGTACATAAATCACTGCATAGCAAAGCTCAAAGATTCAAGTGAAGTATAAACAAACAAAACCTATTTTGAGTCGAGAGGAACTTTAAGTTCTGAATAATTGAGACATAGCAAAACAGATTGAAAGAACTGAAACATGGCCAGAATGAAGGAAGAAAACAATTTAGTGGTCACTAGTCTGGCATGTTGACACTGAAAACACCATTCAGTGAGGTAAGCAGACCAGCACGGCCCTTATTGGCCAGCGATCATCCAGGCTATGCCCCTGAAGATGAATACTTTAATTGAGACATTCCTCTGGGACTGCTCATCCACATTACTGCTGCCACATTCATTCTTCTAATTCAGGAACACACATGAAGACAAATGGATATTTGCAGTATAAATTTGGGTTCAACAATAACACATGGTTAGATTTTTTAAGTGGAAGTTCTTTGCTCTTCACAGCATGTCACCAATAATAACTTAAGTTTGGGAACCACTGGGCGTCATGTCTCCTTTTCTTCCTCCTTTTCCTTGTTTGGACAAAAGCCTCCCTGAAATGAATGATCTTTTATGTTGTAAGAACAGCAGTTATGCACCACCTGCTGTAAGCCAAATCACTGGAAAAGAATGACAGGATTGTCTAATAACTTTCTCATGGCACCGTTGCTTTTTATTTCTTCATTCCAATCCTTAATGTGCTCGTCCAACCATACGCATGGGTGGCAGATTGACTGAGAGAGAGAGTATGTGTGTGTGCGTGTGTGTTCGTTGAAGTCTGTAGTTGAGGGTGTGTGTCAGATAGCATTAGACTTCCTATGATTAATCTGCTGCCCTTGTGCTGAGCCGGGGAATTTTGCCGATTCATCACAGCTGGCCCGGCAGGGCCAGAACGAATCACACAGGGACGCAAGGAGAATGACCACTCACTGAGCAACACACAGGAGGGCTGCCAAGATTCCTGCTGCTGCACAGCGCACACACATACATACACTTAGCCTTTCCGCTTGCTTCCCCTTTTGTTGGCTTCACTTTCACAATTACCCCTCCATCCACCCCTTTCTTTCATACTTACTTTTCTTGTACCATTCCTTTTCCCTCTACCATTCTTTTCTTCTACATGTATCAGAGCTTTGAGGTGTGCTGCCCATTTCATAAAAAAGAAATCTCTAAACACAGACCAAAACACACTGCCAGTTGTGTGTAGTGGCAAACATTTGAAATCCACTTAAGACAGAGACACACCAAAGAGTCATAGAAAGTGACTTGAATTGAGCTACCAAAAGAATATTTGAAAAAAGAAAGATAGAAATGCAAGCTCAAGTGTGTGTGTTCTGACTTACCTGTGGGTCCATGGCTGTCCTTGCTGGAAAAGTTGCCCATACTGCAGCCACTGATGCGGCCCGCAGGTGCTTGTTGCACTTTCACTCAGTCTGGACCAAAGTGGTACTGTGGAGGTGACCTACACACACACACACACACACACACACACACACAGAAATGATAAAGTCACACACACATATACACAGTTCTCCAAGAACGGTGACTACAAGTCTGAACCAATGATTCCCTCTAGTTTTATGACAGATTAATGAAGTTAACGTGCTAAGACATTTTTGAATGATAGCTTTTACGACAAATCAGCGTCTTTACACAATGAGGCTGGATGAGGTCATCTACAGGACACACCAGTGTGACCACACTATTGGCATGTTTCGCTAAAATGCATCTAATTAGTACGCATAAGGAATGCACCAAAAGCAACACAGAAACACACAAATAGAGCAACATCGAAAACAATTAAACTGAAGAAAGTTGGCAAAACACATTCTAGATCACATGTTGATAAAACTTAGTATATAAACATACAATTTCGCTCTAAACAAACTTTTACACGGAAGTTTGAATTAAATCCGTATCCAGCTATTTGGAAAAGTGTTACGAAACATTGTAGCCAACAGGTTTAAATGCTGTACCATAATTTAGAAAGGAGAACGAAATAGTTACAGACCCTTCCAAGCGGACAAATAAATCCAAAATCCTTTTGTTCTGAGTTTGGTAAACTCTCCTCCACGCGTTGCTTCCTCCAGCGTTGCTCAACTAAGCGCACTGCTTCGCCGCGTCTTCACTGAGGAGAGCCAGTGGTACACCGAGAAATGCAGCTTCATGTTTTTTGTTGTTTTTTTAAAATAAAGTTTAATTCACGTCTTATATTTTTCAAGAGAAAACATATTCACATGAAGGCGAGGCCTGACTATCCCGCTCAGCACTGCAACGAGCAAAAACTTATAACATCGGCTGACGGCACTGATTAAACGCTGGATATGTCCACTGGAGGGCGCAGTTAGGCTGCATTAGGAAAAACCTGTTGCCTTTTGGATGTGGCTGCTCTCTTCATTTATCTCATCAGTTACTATGATGATGGGCTCACACAGACTGATGACCCACTGACCTACAGTAGGCAGCTCCAGAGAGAATCATTTTCGACACATCTTTTTTAACACAGAGAATATTCAAACCTCCTGAAAGGTTGTTTGTCTTCTGTAACACACAAAATTTAAACATGACAATTTCAGTGCATCTGCAGATATAATGGCTAGCCTGATTACTATAAGCAATTACTGAAATTGTTTTGGATTTACAGTGTTGTAAACCGCTTCAATTTATGCAAATAACTATCTCATGGAGCTGTGTCTGTATGTCCAGATGCCTTGTTGAATTGAATATGTGTATTTAGTTCTTTTGTGAATATTTATTGTTCTGTGTAGGAATTAAATCAATATTTTTGAGTTAATTGTTGCTGGATATTATCAGTAGGCACTGAGATGTAAAATATTCACTAGTGATTCCAGCATCTGCACAGCAGTAAACAGGTAGGTGGTTGCGTGGTCACTGGTATTTTCAGGTTAAGTACATTTTTTCAGACTCATTAGTAAGGATTGACAACAACCTGCTTCAACTTGTGCTTTTGCCAGCTTTCTAATTTTATTGGCAAAAGCTCAAAACTCTTTAGATAGGCTAATAGTGCATGTTAATGTCAGAATACCTACCAAACGTCCTTACTTGGTTATATATCCTTCATGTAAGACAGCTATATTATAACATTCAGTGATGAAATGTTTTAATATAAATTAAACATTGAAGGCTGTGATTCTCTCTGTACAGTAATTGTTGTCTCAAAGTATAATGAAGAAATGATTTATCTTTAATGAACTGTGAAAGCAAGCCTCTGACCTACATTTGAGGTTTCTTCACATGGCTGCATAATTCATCTTGATTCAAATCAATTGATTTAAAAGCCTAATTACAGCAAAACAGATTTTTACTTTGACTAGAAGCCTTTATTTCATGGTACAAAACAGGACAACTTCATCACACAACATTATACAAAAATAATTTGACCCACAGATGTGACTAAAGTGCAACAGTAGATCAGCATGTTTGCCAAAAGCTTTTATTTAATAAATCTCTTCCAACATCATTTAAATATTAATTATATTGCTAACAGAACAAACCTTTCATCTAATGTGCACAAACTGAACTCAAGTTTGTATACCTTCACAGACTGAAATAAGTGGGCGCTAGTGCGTGACACTCACAAGCACGGTAAAAGAGGAATATAGTGCTTTCAAACATCCTTAATCATCAGTATCCAATTCCACCCAGGTCTAAACTGCAAACATGTTTTCAGATATTCCTTTTTGTCAGTGCAAAGTCTTGGCAGTACTCCCTCATAAACCATGCAACTCTGAGTGAAACAGGAAGTTTGCTGCAGTGAGGAGACAAGCACTCTCCAGCTCCATGATTGAGATCAATAGGTTTTCACACTGCTGTGTTCTGACTGTGCACCACTGCAGTAAGAAGAGAATCCATCAAAACCAGCCAGGTGCATTTCACAGCCTCCAATCCCTGCCCATATTGATTTCACACTCATGGGAGTGCAATACCCAAAAATGACTATGCATTACAATTCAGTGCCAGCATGACAATTATTTTCAAACTTATATGTAACAACAAGTGTAAAGCATGAGTCATATAGATGTATGTATGTATGTATGTATGTATGTATGTATGTATGTATGTGTGCTTGTGTGTGTGTGTGTGTGTGTGTGTGTGTGTGTGTGTGTGTGTGTGTGTGTGTATGAGTCTGAAATGAATCTGTTATTTCTCAGAAAACAAGGCTCCAACATCTATTTTCCTCTCAACAATTTATAGTGAGATCACAGAGTATCCAGTTGTTTTGAGACCATTATAAGTCCATTATGATTGTTTATTAGTGTCAGTCTCTGTCCAGGGGTGATGTAAGATGACCAATTGTTCAATGTCTGATGCCAGTTGGAGCCATTAGTCCCTCTGCTGAGTGTATTACTACCGTTCTGTGCATGACCTACTGTGGTAGTGTTCTATAGGTCCAATATTCAGATTTAAAAACTCCCAACCTGCCACAACTAGCTATTGCTCCAATTTGGCAAACAGACAAGGATGGCTCTTCAGCATAAAAAAAGACCTCTTCTATCTGTGTCCTGCTCATGAAGAATTTTCCTATAAAATACATATTTTCATGCCATGTTACTGTTACTTGTGTCACCAGCACATCTGATACACAGACCTTGACATTCAATGGACTTCTGCATATCCATACTAAGAGGCAGGATTAGGATGGTTATGACCCTGTGCTCTTCATAAGGCACGGCACACATTCTCAACCACACTCAGTGCCTCGCCAAATTTTACGTCTCTTTTCACTGCCACATTTTTGGTGTAACTACATGGAAACACCAACTTCATATCCATGTGACAATGGGACAAATGGTGGACACCGCAGGGGGAATGGTACAAAGTTAGGATGCACAGGACTGTCTGCCACTCATGGGTCCTTGATTCTAATACCAGATTAGGTTAATAAGTGTGTGTGCCAGGGATGATTTCCACATGGCTTAATCCCCACAGAGGACACAGGCTTATCCGAGGGAATCACCAGTCTACCTTGCCTGTCTGCCGCCATCATTGTTCACTGTCTCAGCCAGGTAAATCATCATTGATAATCCAGCAAGGTGTTTACAAACATTGTTTACTGAACTCAGGTGTTCATATCAACTGTGAATACCTTTCTTCTTACACTGAAAGACTGTTTCTATCCACAAAACTTTCCTGCCACCTTCTTCTGCTGTTCTTCACAACCCTGATCAAACCTTTGGAGAGTTTAACTGTTTTGTATGACAGGAAGCACCAAACATTGTTTCAGCCACAAAGCCAACCTGTGTCTTCCACAACAGACTGTTGATTGACAGTCACTGCCAGGATATGGCAGGAAATGCCCAGGCCTGTTGATGGATGGCACCTGCTCCTCCTCAGAGGAAATCAATTAAAGTCATGGGCAGGGATGGGCTGCTCAAGCACTTACACATGGCTGTCTGCCTGGGGAGGAGAGGAGTGGGGCACAGAGAGGTTTACCAACCATCTGTGTACAGAGGGGCACTGCCAAGCCTAAGTACCTTTTTGCCAGGCCTCAAAAAGATACACAATGTCTCCAGATTAAACATGTTAACTCATTCAAGCTACATTCAGCAACAGTCTTTGGGGTGTTCCAGCATCATTACATACTCATTTAATTATTTATATAGCTTAGTGCCTACACAGTGCATTAAGGACTCTAATATTAGTGACTACTTGATACAATCCAGTTGTATTTAAACTACGTTTGCGTGTGTTGCACTGGCTAATACATAGATATCACATCCAACTTCCTGCAAACACACAGGTTGAGGTCAATCAGATATCCACACTTGCATATTATCAGAGAGCACATGGGCCGCATTTATGCAATGGGCCAGCATAGCTACAATCTTAAACATGCAAAATTGTAGTTTCTGGAGCTCAACCTATGATGGTAGACAACCGATATCCAACCAAGTAATTTTATGGGAACTTCTGTCCTACAAAGGAGATAGGTGGGACCTCCTGGTATGCACCAGCCCGACGAGCATCATCCAGGGAGTTGGGCCTGTGGGCAGCTGTGCCCACCTTGCTGGCGTCAGTGTGTGTGCCAACCCACTGCAGCACACGGGCAGAGGGCCGATGGTGGAGGGCCAACTGCCTGGAGCTGTAGCCACACATCCCAATCCCCATGGCCCCCAGCAGCATAGCCATGCCAGGCATGTTATTCTCAGCTGGAGGTGCCACAGATGCATTATGGTAGGCTTGAGTCTGAAAGGAGAAGAAGGTTTAGATCAAATGTGATCAGGAGAATTTTCTTTCAATGATTCAATGACAAACAAATAGTAGCATGGTATCAAGGCAGTCCAAAAATAGAGCAACTTCCAAGCAAACAACAGCCAAAGAATTCTGATTTGTTAATGTCCAAATTATGCGCATGGATAGAGATTAAATTCAGTCCTAAGGAAGATAGCACAAAAAGGTATTGTGTATTATTACCTTTTCCCAAACTACTGTCTGCATCAGATGAGCCACAATATGCTCACCTCAGCCCACGCCCCACATCCAGTCCTCCCACCAATCCACAAGAGATTAAAAACCCATCTTCTCTCATTTACCAAATCGTGGTCTCTTTTGACAAACAAAAAGCTCATCCATTTTGCGACATGGGCAATTTCCTCAGTAGGCCCTTGACAATAATAAAGAGCACAGAGGAGCAAATAATAGAAACTTCATAGTTTCTAATGGAGATGCGTCACAGGCAGTTAAGAAGCCATTCCTGTAGCTCACTCACCCAGTTCCCATTTCCATTTACAATGCAATGAACTGTCACAAGTTTAGATTTTTCCATTATTTGTGACAAACTCCACCAAATAGGTGATTGTGTTTTGTGAGTTAAAGCAAACAACAGCAGCCTTGAAAGACTCTGCACTGGTGGATGGTATTTGTATAATATGATAGTACTGTATTTGATCATCTTGTCACAATTGCATTTTGAGACACTTGACTGAAAGAAATGACTTGCATAATGTCAACATAAAGCTTAATGATACAAACTTGCCATGTGCACTGTCTCTGGCTATAAACCTCTTTATATACCTATAAAACCAGCACCTTAAAAACACTGTACCTCAGTGGTTGCTCTCAGGACTGTCAATTTATTTCAACCTACTCCTTTAAAAATGAGTACAGCACACGTGTGATCTAAACTTTAATTCCAAGATATTAAGACTGTTTTCTGACTTTTTAAATCAAAACAAGCTGCATGGTGCAAATTAATTGCAATCCATTTTTCCTGAGATCCTAGGCAAATAACATATAATGACTCAACACTTTATGCTCCTGCTTCCCAATTGTAGTGACAGTTTTAGTGTCACTCCTCTGAGTGTAAAAATCACACCACATGAAAATATGCTGTAGGTGGTTCACTTATTATTTTCTGTTTGACTTCAAATCTTTTGTGAACACTTTTTATAACACTGAAAGATCCAAACCATTGTAATTAATTGTTCTGGAGGAGTCTTATCTGATTCACTGATATTTAAAATGACAGTTTACACTCACCTGCAGAAGCCTGATGTATCCTGGAGTCAGTCTTGGAATTCTGAAAAACATTTTGGAGTGTCTTATTGTTTTTTTTTGCCCTTGTTTGAGTAAGTTTAAGATCAGATGACAAATTACGGATTATGACTCTTTCAAAACTCCTCTTCCTGCACTCCCGGGACAGGAAACCCACTAAGAGAGGGTCTGTCCGGGTGTGGACACTTCAACCTGTGCTCAGCTCTCTGATTCAGGACAGTCTGGTGAGCCCTTATACAGTCTCCTTCCTCTCTTTACATAATAGGCCGTCTGCAGGTGGTGTATCTAAGGGGATTACAGAAGCACACAGGGACAAAGAAGTCAGTCTGAACAGAAGGCAGGCTGAATGTAGTGTCAGGCTGAGGGACAGTCACATGCTAAAGTGTATCAACTTTTAATAGAACCCATACAACATAAGATATATCATTATTCTGTGTCATTGTTTTACCAAATGGTACTGAAATGACAAGATTTTAAATAGAGTAATGAAGGACTAATATGTTATTATATGCACTTTTGTCTGATATAATGCATTAGTGAAATGCAGTTCACTGTAACAGAAATTTTAAAAAAAAATCTATGTAATGTTGCAAACATTTTCCACATTAGAAATAAAGGGTTTAAAACTGTATATACAATTTGTAGCTTGTAACTGATCCCTGAGTTCAGTTATTCCTTTTAAAGCCTTGTACAGGCAGGACTAAGTCATTTGAAGTCAGAAGCACCAGAACCCATATAATTGTGCCAGGTTGGTTGATCTGGATGTTTTCCAGTTGATGTTAGAAAGGTTCCTTTTGCCATGTCAGCATTTTTCTTTGAGCCTTAATATCCTCTGTTGCCCCAGGGTCCTCAACTCAGAGGAAGGTCTTATAATGAGGTAGCTGTGCTGATAACTTCTCTCAGTGGACAACAAACTAAATCTCTTCAGTGGGAGCAGCCAGCAATGACCTTCCTCTCATGTCTGGTAATAGGTCCCAATTTTGCCTCCCAACTCATGCAGCCATGAAGCTGCAGCTCAGAATACTAGAATATATTCTGCAAACTCATGATATCAGGAATTTGTCATGCTTTATGTTATGCATGCCAAGACAAGACACATGA
>JANJYQ010003378.1:3120-14954 GCA_024605255.1 Rastrelliger kanagurta | reverse complement strand
ACACACACACACACACAATCACACAATTGCAGTTCAACAAGCTTTCCAGATACACACATAAAAACCTAAAGCGCCAGGAATTATATAAGTCCCAGGCATACCTTATATAAAGACCAGATATGTTCATGGAGAAAAGGAATATCTTGATTATGGAAACAGCATCTTTGACACACTGTACGCCTGAAAACACGCGCGCGCGCACACACAGGCTACTGGTCATGGTCATTGTTGAGGTAATGGCTACTGCTTACGCCACTGTGGTTACCTCATGTAGTCTGTTTCTATTCCTGTCTGCTTTGAATATGATGACTCTTTCTGTGTTTCCTGGGAGTGTGTATGTGTGCATGTGTGCGTGTGTGTGTGTGTGTGTGTGTGTGTGTGAACGCGTGCGTGTGTGTGTGTGTGTTCTCCCCAAAGCTCCAACCTACGTGTCTTGTCTATCCATTAATACTGATAAGTGGCCAATTATAGCAACGGTCTTTCAGGAGCACTTCAAAAATAACACGCACACAGAGACAGATATAGACCTCTGCTTTGCATGTTGCAGTCTTTTCGGATGTTCACTGGATGTTAAACACTGTAATTTGAATGAGAGTGCCACTAATGATGGATGGTGAGATAAAAAACAATCTTCCTCCTATGTCTATTAAATCATGGGCTGCCCAGTTATTTAACATCATTTGTACAGTAATAAAAAGAAGAAAAGTATGCCACTGAAAACAGCGTCATTACAACTTGGGGATAAAGATAAAAGACTGCAGATAAACTAATATACAGTATGTATACTTCTGTTCATGTGTTTGTGGAAGAGTGTGCATGTGTATGCGCGCACACACACTCTCTGTCCCCTGCTTGCTGTGGAAAGCGAACCCGAGCAGTGTTATGTAGCTGTGTTTCCACAGTGGAAGCCTGTTCCTGGATAGGAGCTCCAGTGGAAGTTCCCCCTCATGGAGTGAAGGAACACAAGGAGGGAAAGGAGAAAGAGAGGAAAGAGAGACCAGAGGAAGGAGTGAGTTGGGGAATTTAAAGAGAGGGCAAATGAGAGAAAAGAGTGTACCCACGGAGACAGCAAGGGAGGAAAAAGAGCTAGAGAGGAGGAAAGCAGAACAAAGACAGTGATGGGTGTTTCAGTGGAGGAGGGGGCTATTGACATTGGCTGAGTGGGTGAGTCTAAGGTCATGACCTGCCATAGACCTGAGTCTTCTCTGGCACATGTCTGGGAGATTATAGTGCAGACTATGTGCAGTTTGCAGAAAAAATATTTTTATGCAAATATAAAAAATAAATTAAAGGTACACTGTGGAGTTTTTAACCATAAGTGCCATAAGTGCAACTATTTGAGCAGGTCCATGTTTTGCTTTTATCTTGTGCTCTTCTAGCATACACAAGGTTGTTGGTGGTCACACATACCTTTCTGCTGCTGGCAAAAATGTCAGCACATTGTGGATTTAAGCTATAAAATTAGAAGAAGACAATTGCCAGGTGAAACAAGATCCAGAAAAGGGCAAATATTAAAGGCTATTCAATCAGCCCTGCATCTACATAATCCAGATTCAGTAAGAGATGTGAGTGCTCCGATACTACAAAACAGAATTTTACAACTTACAACAAATAATTTTTTTACAACAAGTTTTTACACTGGCCAAAACTTCTTCCTCAATCTTTGCTTGCAATGATTATGAAACAAACAACAGAAACAATGTTTAGCATTCATGTTATAAAGTAAGCTGAATTTGGATGTAATGGGCATTGTAGTGTCTTGATGTCTGCTGCTATCCAGTTGAGCCAAGTTGAACATCCCTGACTATTCTTTGAAAGCACTCTTATGTATTGGCTAACCAACTGGAAAGCTACCCAACATCAAAATACTAGTTTCAAAGAAATGGCTTGTTTCTTATTTTATATTAAAAAAAAAAACTGCATTCACAGTTGAAAGGATACACTTGAACTTCTTTTAATGGGTGATTGATAGTTTGTTGTTGGTTTTTTAATTATCCTTTTAACTTGTGCAAAACACCTGAGTTCCACTATAGGGTGCCTTGATCAAAAAGTCTGCACACAGTCTTTCATATTCACATCTGCCATTTAAAGTCATTCAAATATCTTCAATGCAGATTTCAAACTGTTACTTGAAGTAGTTAGTGAACTTTTTTTTTTGTTTTTTAAAAAACAAACTTAATTTAGAATAAACATTTACAAATTTAATAAGACAAGTGCTCAGCTATAATTAGAACAGCAGGTAACATATGCATTAATTCGAAGATCAGAAATAAGGGGAAAAAATCTGTACTCTTGAAATGATCTCATCTCCCATGCTGAATCAACACTATTAAAATTAATGTTCTTCCCAAGTTTTTATTCCTATTTCAAACTACCCTATACTAATACAGACATCTTTGTTTGCTTCTTTTGATAAATCAATTTCTCATTTTATTTGGAACAAAAAAAACTAGAATCAGAAAAGCCTATTTGCAATACCTAAGATGGGGTAGGTGAATGGAACTGAGTCACTTGCTGTCTTACTATTGGTCATCTAACATACACGTACATGCGCTCTCTTTTTGGGTTCAAAGGGCCTCGCTCCTGTACACCTCAATCACCTTTTTTCTCAGTCAATCATGGATAGGTTTTTTTGTATTTGGAGAAGAAATGGCATTGACAAATTGAAAACTCTTTTTATAGATAGAATATTTATTTGAACAACTATGGAATAAATGTAATAAATAATTATTGTGGAATAAATCTACAATTGTATCAAAGCGACCGTGCCTTCCTTTGCCAATATGCCTGATAAGACATCAATGGAATCCGTACTCTCCTTTGAGCCATCAAGAAGAAGTGCATTATCTTTCATTTATAAAACAAAACACACATTTGGGGATTTTGAGGTCCATATGGCAGGCAGACTTATGGGTTGCTGTTCCACCAGAGCTTGGAAGGAGTACATTCTACATGGCCTCATTCAATTTAATGCTACATCAAGGGGGGCGTTGTGGGTTTTACCAGTGAAGCTCACTTCTGCATTCAAAAAACTGCAGTTCCTCGGCTGCCGCTGGGGGCTGGGACCAGAAGTCAATTCAACATATGTTAAAATGCCAGACTTTACTGCTTAAAAAAACATGCTTACAGTCTGTTACAATTTTTTTTTTATCTCTACCGATAGTTTCCTCCTCTATGAACACTGTATGGGGGATGAATTTATTTGTACCACAATCATTTAGTGTTATTAAGGCTTAAAATTCATGCATAAATTGGGGTGTGGTTACATTGAGTGACAGCTCTCAGAGAGCAGTAAGGTCTTTGTAAGCATCGACTGGGATAGGCTAGGCTCCCCTGTTTCTCCAAATATGGAAAGTACATGCCTGCAAAAACCCAAGATGGTGCAGTCCACTCACCCATAGGATGAGCTTCAAAATCAGACTCGCCAAACCTGTGATTAATGTCACAGTGCTATGTCCATATATTTTTTTTACAGTCTATGTGCTACATCGCCTCCATCTCTCGAAGTTTAAACTTTCTAAGGTGTTCCCTGCCTGTACCTGCTGTAAACTATCGCTTGCTTCTCTGGCACACTCATTCTGGCACTGTCCGAACTTGTCCACTTACTGGAATTCAATACTCGAAACTCTATCAGACATTTTCAAATTGATTGATATCCAGAATTAAACTTAAAATGACATAGTTTGTGACTGTGCTGGCACAAAGATTTATCCTTCTCCAGTAGAAGTCCTCCGTACTGGACTTGCTGGATGCAGGGGGTGGTGCAATATCTCAAACAAGAGAAACTGAGATAACAGATGACTCTTCAGCCATGATTATTGTCTGTGGTAGTGGTATAATCTAAAACAGTATGAACTTCATGCTATCTATCCAAAAATATCTATGGTTTTCTACTGCATCTAAAGTCATCTAATACATTTTAAATCAGGACAGCAGCCAGCCAGGCTGAGGTTCAAATGAAGTTATTTATCTCACACACACAACTTTCTAAACATTACACAACTTAACTGACCAAACATTTAGACAACAGAACCCTCTTTCTAACAGAGTAAGTTGGGTGAATCATATCCGGTGAGTAAGCAGATTATTCAACTGAGAGGGAGGGGAGGGGTGCCATCTTCCTTGTCCCAGTGCCATAACTAAAGCTGTTCTGATGGTCATTAGAGGATCAATAACACACAATCATATTTATTTTACAGACATAAGTGGACACGTTAGTATTAAAATCTGTCTGTTGCTGTAACAGCCCTTAAAAGTTTGTTTTGTGGGGGAAATTGGATTATGCAGAGTGGGATAAAACGAACATGTCTATAGCCCAGTTATGTCTATACAATCAGCAGCAGTTCTACTCAAGCTGTCAGAAGCACTACTTATGGGAGGCCAAAACATTGCCTGTTGAGAGAAGGTACAGTACTGCAAAAAGGTTTTAGGCAATTAATTAAATTCTGAGCCATAATGCAATGCCATCAAGGAGGCATCTGATCAGTACTAAATTTACTCTGCAGCATGAAAACAACCCCAAACATGGTTCCAGTCATAAAAATATCTTCATCAACAAGGAGGATAAGGATTCCTACAACAGGTGGTAGAGCCCCAGCAAGACCCTAATCTCAACATTATGGACTCAGTCTGGGATCACATGAGACAGAAACAGCCTAAATTCACAGATCTGTGGCAACTTTTCCAAGATACAGGAATACCTGCCAAATACCTGAAAAACTGTGTACAACTGTATAAAGTGTAGCTGTTTTAAAGGTAAAATGTCATCACACCAAATACTGATTTGTTTCCTCTGTTTACTAAACATTGTATAAAGAAATTGACTGATGAAGACCTTTCATGTCATTAATTCTGAAAGCATCCTTTAGTTTTAGTGCCTACACCTTTGCACAGTATTGTATTTCTCTACCTTGGAGAGAAACTGCAACCGATTTTTACACATATTTGAGGTCATTATTTGCTTTTTAAAAATTTTAACAGGAAAACACCAACAGAATGTGCATTAACCAAATCTTTAAAAACAGGGTTCAAGAAATGTGTCCTGGTTGCTTGATTCTGTTACATTTGTTGGCAAATCACAGGATCACTCCAGTGGTCTATCTAAAGATCATTGCAGACAAATTGCAGCGTAGAGTATTATGCAAGTTTCACCAGCTTAAAAAGAGAGAACAGGACCGTGGAGGTGTCAAGTTTGGGAGAACCCATGGTTGTAGGGAGTGCACATGGAAAATCACTGAGCCTATATATTATGTAAAATGACTTCAAAAAGTTGTCGTTGCACAGGCAAGTAGAAGGTAATATCAATTGAAATGTATAAATGGAATCTTACATCAGCAAGAAATTATGACAACATTTTTGGGCATTACACTCCCACACAACAAGTCAGCACTTCCAGTCATGGGGAGCGGCATGCGTAAATACTTGTTCTTCAGGTATGCAATTGGCTCCGAATCAGGAGGAAAGCCCTTTTGCTCCTCTCTCAACAGAGGAAATAATTATATTGGAATGACATTTGACGATTTGGGAGTGTCTCACTGCGTAGTGAGGACTTCTGGGAAGACCACAATGGCATTCTCAAGTGGTTTGGGATAATACGTAGATAGGAGAGATATGGTATGATATATCTGCATGATGAATAGAAGAGATTCCCGTACTCAGGTAACTGTCAGGAACCAGGTTTCTGTTGTGAGAAGGTGATGAATTTTAAATGTCAGAGTTGAGCTGAAGTGATTCACAAGAGATGAACTTTTACGAAGAAAAGGTCGATGCTCGAGGGAAGCCAAGTTAAGCAATAGAAGGAATCCTCTGGTGTTGTGTACAAACAAGACACATCGTATCAAGATGACTTTTATTTTTTGCAAAAAAAAATCCCATCAGTCATCAATAAGAACAAGTAACAAAATATGCTTAAGTTTACAAGATATAAAGTTGGAATGGATAGTGACGATACTCTTTGAATTTCATGTTCCCGTTTTTCTTGTTCATTTGACACGAATTACTACATTTATTCTATATTTATTCATCAATTTATTAATTTTAGAGAGCAGCACACATTCTCCACTAATAGGAAGATCAGCAGTTTGAGCCCCAGCTCATCCAGTCCACATGCTGTAGTGTCTTTGGGCAAGATACTGAACCCCAAATTGCTCCTACTGTCTGTACCATCATTGTGACATTTGATTATGATCCCACAGAGGTTAAATACGTGGGACTCCCCTTGGAAGAGGCTTCAGGCGTCTACAACCAAGTCCAGTTGCCATTCATTGAATCCTCCTTGAATAATCATGACTCTTGATAGAAGATGACACATCCTAGGATGTGCAATTTTTTTTTTAGATGGTTTAATTTGAGCAGTAACCATCTTGAAATTTTGTGGCAGACAAGAGAGATATTAACAATTGTCAATTCATAGGCTCCATGATAAGCTTGATTTTCTGTGTCACCCACTGCAAACTCATTCACTTAAAATGAGGCTTCACTGGAACTTTCTGGTGTAAGGAGTTGAGTTATATGACCCAAAATAGGCTGGTATGAAAATCATCTGCAAAGCAGAAAACGTATATTTATTACCATTACTTAGACGTCCCTTTCTAAAAAGAAAAATGGAATTGACGCTGACAGCTATAGACAAAAACATGTACCTTTAAATGCAAAGGCCAATTTTGTGAGTCAAGCGCACAAAATGTTACAAAGGCCTTTGGTGTGAAAGGTAAAACTGTGATACTCCACTGAAAAATGATTTTAATCCCATCCACCCCCATTAGACAAATAAACTGTAGTGACAAATGATCACACCTGATGAGTCAACTTACAAAAATAATACACTTCAGATATCATATATGCACGCAAGCAGCAGTGCAGAAACACATGTGCATACAACATCCCCAAGCAGAAACAAGCTCAGACAAGTTCCTCCCTAAAAGCTGACATTTGCTGTTCCCTTTCTCAAAGTTAAGCCGCCCATACCTGACATTTATAACGTATAAACTTATCATGTCCCAGTAACAATAGGCACCCGACACAAGCAGTTCATTCAAACACTGCAAGAAAGAGAGTGAATGGAAGCTTGGCTGTTAATGTTTGTTAACGGTTGGATATAGGATTTAAAATATATCAATGCACTAAAACCCTGCATTAACCTTGAAATACAAGTACCCAGAAATTCTTGTTTTATTGTGTCATTTTGTGAACAGCAAAGAAAATTAGCCATAACATTTTTAACAGTTATCAGCTTACAATTCATATATAAAAACATGAACATTTAATGTGCACCAAAACACGCAGGGGATTTTGTCTCTTTACTATAGATTTGGTATATTATTGCTGAAGTTTTGTTTTTAATTTACTATTTAAGGTAATTTCATTCATTAAGAGCAATGTTCTTCTTTGGGAATGCCCTGACATTATATTAGTCACACAATTATACATTAACACCTGAAAGCTGCCCAGTCAAATCTGTTGCCCAGTGAGCAGCTCTGCTGGAGCACTCGGGCCTTGCTCAATGCCGCCTCAGCAGTATTAATGAATAAAGTGTGGAAAGTGTGGGTTTCACCTGCAGGGCAGTTTAAGTTTTGTCTTATCCCAAATTAAAAACCTTAGTGTAATTTATGTTAACTACAAGCAATGCGTCGAATTTAAAATGACACATTTTGACTGGGAAACTCCCATGAAACATAGAATTTCATTATTATTATTACTGGCAGTAGAAGTATTTGTATCACTAACAGTATGAAATATTAATTGCAAGGGATCATATAAAATAAACAATAATGTAATCTATAATATCAGAAGAAACTTACAGAAAATTTTAGTAAGACTGTAATACAAATATACACACGCTAATTCCCCCCCCCCCCCTTTTTTTTCAAGCTGAAATGTACAGTAATAGTAGTTATTGTAGCAGTAGTAGTATAAATAAAATAATTGTTTTGGAGAATCCTCTTGCACTGACAAAGATGTCAAAGCGTGTATGGGTCTCATCTAATGTGATGATACAATAAGTCCTGTTTATGCAGCGTGATATGCATCTGTGCCAGTGAGAATAGAAAGGAAGAAGAGAAGAGCAGTTGATGTGTGTTATCTCAGCAGGTATGAGTTGAATCTGTTGTCCACTACAAGCTGACTTTGGACTAGAAGCACTTAAAATAATCCAAAAAAGTATCAAAGTGTCAGTAGGGGGGATAGCCCAAATAAGAAAACTTTCCACCACTGCCCACAAGTGTGACTCAATGCAGAGATGTAACCTCTTGTTTATCTCCCTGAATGTGTGTATTCGTCTGTGTGTGTTTGACCATGTATATGTCCATGTGGTCAGTGTGTATGTGCACACCTGGGACCTGGGATGACATTAGCCTCAGCCACAGCAAATCGTCAAACATCCAGCACATATTCAGACCACATACACTGAGCAAAAATCACAGAATACCATAGCATGCACTTGAATATCTGAAGACACTGACTCACTGACAAAATGTCATCAGTCCTTTATATGAAGTAAGCCTAAACTACAATTATTGTTCGAGTTGTCAGGCAGATACCTGGGCTGCAGTTGTGGGAGTGGCTTGAGCGGTGGTGAAACCAACTGAGGTGTGCAAGGCATTCAGCCAAAGTGTCTCCCCAAAGCAGCTCCCAGATGTGAAAAACTAAAGAGCAACTGTTTCTCACGGGCCCAATTACACAAATGCATATACACACATTTGAATGCAGCTGAAACTCTACTGTATAATTCCACCATCCTGTTTTATATTAAATCTATTTACAGACTGCATGCAAATATTTGGTTAGTGTTATGTCACTTGCTCCACAGCACACCGCATGTTTTCAAGTGGACAACTATGCTCAGTCGTGAGGAGAATCTGCCTGTTTGTTGTCTGATATCTTGATCTAAACACGTTGAGAGGGGCAGTCCTGCAATGTTTCAACTCAAATGATGAAACCACATCACACACACTTAACACATAGACACACACACACACACACACACACACACATATACTGATGCATGTTCCTGTTTCTGAGATCTCCTAGAAAATGGCCTTTAAACAACTGCCCACACCATGGTGACTCATACACCCACTGCTCACATATTTCCACATACTAACTTACAAATTACACCCACGCACACTTAGAATCACCACTGGCAGATAAAATTTAAACTTAATACCTACAGTTGTGATACAATTTGTTTTTTCATGCAACTGTAAAGGGGTCAGTAGCTAAACTGACTGACAGGTATGCAGACACTGACAGGGTTTGTTTTCTTTTTTGAGATGGCAGCAGAACTGTGTCATGTTCAACACCTCACCGATATGGCATGTGCTCATAAAAGGTTTCATCTGCCACCATTGTTAAGTAAAAAGACTACTTAATGTCAAATGCCATTGGGTTCAATGTCTTTATGAGTGTTTTTTTTTTTCCTTTTGTCTCTGTCACCTACGGAAATATGAGGCATAGAAGTTAAGTTCAAGGCACTGAAACCATAAGCATTAATCAGTTTAAGGCAATGACAAAAATCTCTTCTGTAAATGTGCTCTACAATTGACATCCAGATGTGAATAAGCATAATTTCAATTTGCATCATGCACTGCTGTTATAGTGTTTTGAGTTTTTCTGAGATTCATAGTTGCCTCTCCTGAGAGCACCATTACTCACAGGAAACCCTTGTTGTTCAGAGCCTGTTATATTTTTGTGTGACTGACGTGATGGTCAATGGCCAGAATACCTGAATGCAGTAATGTTTATAACTGATTTGCATATGTGGCAGTGTGTCATTAAACGTGTGACTCAAGGCAAGAACACAATATATTCTTTCAAGGAGTGGATCTCAGGAGTCATCAAAGGTTACACAATATCATGTGGTTGTAACATGCTGCATTTTGCCACACGCAGAGCAACTGCTCATAACTTTGTGTGCACATGTATGAGAGAGGGAGATATATATATGAATATGATTCTGTCAATAAATAAGTTAATATGCAAATGCTTTGGGACAGATTTGAGAAGTGATGTGAAAAGATACTACTCATGCTGTAAAGACACTATATTATTTCATCTTCCAGCACAATCAGAATAAGCTTCATTACACCCAACTCTACATATAAGCACATATAATGCACAGAATGCATGATATTTAATATCACTTTTTGTTCAAATTTAAATTAACACACTGCATGTAGAAAATGTACAGACGATGCAAGTAATGTACATTAGATATCTTCTTAAATGAGATGACTGGTGATTTTTTATATTTTTGTTATAAATTTCTAGTGCACAGCCAAACCAACAATTACTTACTGTATCTCTTTAAAAAGTATTGTCTGTGTATCCAAAGTCTGATATAATGTATGGTACTTATCTGTTGTGTAGACCTTAACCATTATCCAAAAACTAATAAAAACACATCAGTGAACCACATGATTGCAATTAGTGACATGTTCCTTCTTCCCTGAAGAGAGCAGTTACCACAGTTTGTTTAGAGCTGTCTCTTGAGAAGAATGTCATCTAGTGCAACAGTGAAGTGTTTTTAACAGAGGTATACAGTACTGCAGAATACAATATATGTGTGGATACACACAAAATACATCAATCAAAAATGTGTGGGAAATGGGAAAAACTGCCGAATTGGAATTTTGGAGCCAGAAGGGACCATATATGGACAAGAGGGTGGAGTCCACCCTAACACCAACTGCTAGCTAAGTTAGCACGATGCATTTACAGTATATGGTTAATCATGATAATACTAATTTTCACTAGTGAAAACATGCTTAAAACCATTCAAACAAAATGTACATACAGGGAAAAAATTACATCAGCTGCAGCTTAGGTAGAATACAGTGCTTTAAATAAGAAGGCAGGACAGGCACTCCAAACACAACAAAAAGTAACAGTGCTCCTCACTGTTCGGTCAGTCAATAAAAAAACATGTTTCAAATACTGTACGTCTTCATCTAGGCTTTAAAATGAACAATACAGGTATGGCCTCGCCTATGATAGAAATAGCCATGTGACATGCATCCATTTGATGGATCCAAATAGCCTCTCTTTGCTCAAGTTTCTATCTGCAATAAGGAATCATTTACTGTTGTGAAAGTCACTCAGGTGGCCTAATGGTAAGGGCATATTTATGCTCAGTGAAGCAATCCCTCAGGTGACTTTTTGAACAAGCTATTTAGACAAAGTTTTCTGCACATGTGCAAGACAGTATATGACAAAAGTAGTGCTGCAGTTATTAAAATCACTGCGTTTATAAGCCCTGTTTTTATTAGCCCCAACAAGCATTTAGTTTTCACACCATTATCACAGTGAGGATAATACATACATTTGAAAGCAAAAATTGGTTTGATTAACAAAGTACTTTTTTATCTGCTGAAAGATGTGAATGCATGAGACTGTCCATAAAAGTTGGGGTGCATCTAAAAGAAATAACACAGGGTCAGGTAAAACTTTACTCAAGAGAGTATCACTCAAGTAAAGTTCTTTGTTTAATATGTTAATTTTTTAATGATTCAACAATGACAACAAAAGCTTTTTTTAATACTCCCTTTCTTACCGTTATATTTTCTTATATTTGTGGTGCTTGGATCACATGAGATTTTCTGACATTAAGTATAGAAAATTTGTAGTCTTATCCTAAAATTCTTGACCTGTGCACATATAAGTACTTACAAAATAATCACAGATAAATAAACACACACATACATACAAACAAAGGAAACAAGCACAGGGCTGGCTTGTATTTACACTATCATACATCCTCCAAAAATGTACACAAAGTGGTGAATCACGCTGTTAAATTTCACTGCAGGGTAATAATGAAAGAGGTGATAAATCTGCCA
>JANJYQ010003303.1:11923-22235 GCA_024605255.1 Rastrelliger kanagurta | reverse complement strand
ACACACACACACACACACACACACACACACACACACACACACACACACACACACAGAGGTTTGTGCCTGAGACTGTTTTTAAGTTATCTGTAACTTGTTTTATACTCAGTATTGTATTGTACGTGTTCATGTGTAGAAGGTCAGTGTTTGAAGTTTATTTAGTTGTGCGAATCATTACTGTTGTGCAGTTTCTCACCCAAACTTGGCTCAACCTGATGTTACAGTATGTTGGTAACAGCTGTTCTAATTTAATCAATGTGTTCATCACAACAGATTTATATTTCAAATGACGTGCTGGCAATAGATCATGTTGGAAAACAAAATCCCTAAGGTCTTCATCTGAATCCTCTTAGTGGAACTTTCTTCGATTGTAAAACTGTCTCTGTCACTTTATATATCACTCACTTTCGTCATGAAGTCATGACTATTGTCCTGATTTAAATCCTCTGACTCCACTGGAGGATGTATTGAAAAATGGTTCCGCTGACAATGCCCTCCCTCTAGTCATTGCCCTGACCGTCACGAAGCGGGAGCATGTTCAGTGCTGATGTTGCATTCCAGCTGGAACAATCCCACTGTTTTCCAGACCCCAAAGTGGACGCCTAAATTGGACAGCACCCCCCCCCCTACACACACACACACACACATACACACTCCAAACACCCCCCTTCCCTTCCTACACCATACACACCCCCTTTCCCCCTCAGCTCTCAAACCAACCAACCAACCTAACCACCACCCACTCCTCCCATACACGCATCCCCTGGTCTCCTGTCCTTATTTGGGTAGAGACGTTCTGAGCGCTGGGTGGAGTGGGGGGAGGCAGAGGGGGAGAGGGAGGGCGTTGGGTTGACACAAGGGAGGCAGGAGGAGAAACAGTGAGCACTCGCAGCCCTTTCTTAATAAGGACATGTCTGGAATTCAGGCCCCTCTCTCAGTGAAGAGCCTCTCTTTCGCAGCACCTCACTTGAACACACTCTTGTGAGCTCTCGGAGCTCCATCGAGGTCGTCAGATCAGTGCGTTGCACTGAGCGGCGTTTTGTTGCTCTTCACAGCTTGCAGTGCAGAGGAGGGTTGCGGTGTTTTCTCTGCTATAATTGGAGATAAACAATAGAGTGGCCGCTCCTCCTTCTCTCCCTCCTTCACTGTGCCACCAGTCTTTGATTATTGCCCTGGCTTTACTGAAGCTGTTGCCCCACAGCACCTGTGCATTCATTAATGAAATACTTTGGGCTGCCTGACCTCACCACACACCAGACCACACAAACAGCATCTGTCATACTTGAGGCTTAGACAGAAATGTGTACTTAAAGGTTACACAATTTGATCCCAGTGGTTCTTTGTGCCTACAAAGCTTCTAGTTTTTAATTTGTACCAACATGAAAGCTGCTGACAACAAGACGAAAATAATGGCACAACACACTACCATACAAGTTGAGTGTAATTCTATTCTATCATTTCAGTATTCAGTTGACAATTATCAATAAGAAAAGCCAACGGCATAGGCCTAAATTTCAGGCCAGCAAAATGGACTCCTAGCTATGTTTATGCCATCTAGTGGCTGTAGTAAATATGACCTGGGCAAGTGACGAAGTTCAGATGACATCAGCATAAGGTGTCATGATAAGATGATTTTTGCCTTGTTAGGAGGAGGCGGGTTTGTTGGATGGCAAAAAGTGGACTTTGCTGCAGTAGACCACTGTTGGCTTCCCGTTTCCAACCGCGAGTGTCATGTTTCCAACCGCAACATTTTTTTAAAAACCGTAATGTGTTATAGTAATAGTGTTTACTGTTGCCAAGACAACGAAGGCTGTGTAACTGTAGGGAAGTATAAACCGCACTTTAACCCAAACCATGATCTTTCCCTAACCCTAACCAAGTGGTTTTTGTGCCTACCAGACCTCAACCACAGCGTTGTCACACTATAAAACATCATTATTTTTTAACAGTGATTTGCAACGACTTTGGAAAGTGGCATATAAATGGTCTGATCCCCATTAGTCCTATGGAGGTTGCTGAAAACACTTATATATTGTTTGGGAGTCACTGGAAATAGACCTATCATGACCTATCAACCTTTCGTGTCATTTTCTTGATTTATCGTTTTGTGGGTAAAATGTCAAAATTGTGACAAGTGCAGGATCTTTATATTTAAGGTGCTGGAACCAGAAAATTTTTTGCAATTTTTGCTTGACAATTGACTCAAATGAGTCATACAAATTTGTTAATAGTAACAATTATTTGTATTAATAGTTGCTATTTTTGGTCGATAAACTAACTGATGTGTAGCTCTAATTCATTTTATTGATTTATTTACTTACATCTTATCTTCATCCCCATGTTAAAAATTCTATTTAGGATATTTGTTAAGTATTATGCAGAAAATCATTAAACTAGCCCCAGCTCTACTTACATGTAGTTAGCAGTGATAGAAAGTGATCCCTCAGTGTCATCTGTGAGGACTGAGGTGGATCACTTGAGCTGCTGATGAGAGCTCAGTTTCAGTGTTGAGTTTTAACACCGTGACCCTGTCGCAAGGGGTCCGCCTTAACCAATACCCTTTTGGCTAAAATTAGCAGCTTGACTTGTGGATATTTGTCAAACTCTCATTTGGGTTCAGTGACATCCATAAATTTCATGTTTGTGTGTTGTGTGTGGTAAAATATCACTCCAGGAACAGTATTACTGATCTCCTTGTCTCTGATCTCTTGTAATTCCTTTTAAATGATGAGAGGAAGGGAAAGGAGATGTCACTAATCCTCCCACCTCTGTTTTTTCACCAGTTTGTGGTTCTTGGGTGATTTGCTGTAACTGCAGTAATTATAAAGTGTGTGTTGTTCTAAATACTGAGAGATAAACTGTGAGGGAGAGACAAGGGAAGATTTCTGGCGTATTATATGAACACACAGCTTTGGTTTAATTATACCATGAAGACTTACACAAGGGAGGCGTTCTGTGGCTTTCATTAAATGTTTTACAGATGCACATATATATTTTCACTTATTCACATTTTTCAATATCACTTTTTATCAGAACTACTAGTGACGACATTTGGTTTGTTTTTTTACTGTTACAAGAATCATACGGTTTTCTATCTATGCAAAAATCTACCATAGAAAATCTAAAAATGAAATGACACAGATAGAAGAACTACTTAAAACAGACAGTCCATGATAACTTTTTAATATTCTGTCATGTAAATGCTGAATGTTCAAATAATTTCATCACTGAAAAATTCCCACATTTTGGCGTTCTCTGTATTTATCCATTAGACTTTATATTTGTCAGCATCTGCAGAAATGCTAAAGTAGAAACACAAGCATCCTGGGAGGATCATGGGTTACCTCATAGACTTCCATTTCAGAAACAATACAATGCTGAAAAGACAGCTTGAAAAATACTTAAGATCTTTGCCTGCAGTCAGCCATGAGCCAACCACATTGGGACACAGTTCCCAGACCACAAGAATTCTTTGAGGCCAGTGCTGATTAGTGAGGTCTTTAAACTTCATTTTATGGAATATCTTGAATTCATTTGGCCATTTCAGAGGAATAAAATCTAGGAAATTATAGTAATAATTACGGTTAGCATTGTTTATCCATACAAATTTAATGACTGCAATAAAGAAAATGTTCAAGGAAGCCAAAGTAGTGGCCTATTGATAGATGACATTTTGTATTCAATGTGCTTTACATGAACCTCACACATATCTGGGGCTTTTAGCAGCTACTGTAATTATTTCACATATTCAAACATCCAAAAGGAAAAAAAAAGTAAAACATAGAAAAGGATTAAGTGCAAATGTTAATTAACATTTATAAAAATTACGTTGTAGACCTAAATTAATTGAATTGAATTGAAACCAGGGCTCTTAACAAATTATTTTTGATAGGTTCCCGAAATATTATCATATTATCCGCCTTTCAAAAATTATTGTGTTATATGCCGAATTTCTACATTATCATTAAATTGAAATCATTCAAAATTAACTTTTAACTTGAAAAAAACACCATACAAATAGAATTAATCATGATTTTTATTTAAGAGGCTAAATCAGTCACACTACTAGCAAAAATTGCATAGCGTGGAAAGCAGGTGAAATAAAAAATGCCTTCAAGGAGCAGAAAACATTTGACTGTAGTGAGAATAAAACATAAAATAGATCCTAATAAAACTTTTCAGTTGTCCTCTCTGTTTAACGAATACAATCATCTCTCTCCTTAGTCACTTTAATAAACCAAAGTTGTGTGTACTGTGTATTCAAACTGATGTAGCTTTAACTTTGTTAGCTAGCAGTACTAACTCACAGCAACATCAGCTCTGGCTGTTCATAGTGGGAGATATGTAGCTATGCCTCAGGTCTAGCTAACGTTTGTGTATTTGTATTTTGTCTAGGAAGTTAAATAAGTCTGTGCGACACAAAATGAGGAGTCAGTTTCACTTTCTTTGCTGTTCGTTGTAATGGTAGCAGTTATTTTCCCACAACTCTCACTGATTGACTTCCCACTCCACATACTTATTCTGTAGGCATCTATTTGAAATGTTCTTGCATAAATTCAATCAAAAGTTCAAAATAAGGGAACAATGTTTCTTCTTTGCTTTCTTGATCCAAGTGGCTGATTTCCTCCACACAGGAACATGGAAAATATGGGCTGATTGCTAATTATGTTTAATGTACTGAAACATTTAAGTTTTGATCGTGTTTAATACCATGGAAAGTCTCTAAATCATTGTATATCACATGAACTGCAGTTCCAGCTGTGGCCACTGGACTGCTGGCTAATTTAAAGTAACACTAGCAACAAAAAAGATGTTAAAGTTAATAAACAATTTCAATAAAACTACAAATAATTTTATATTGACTGACTTTTCTAGTGTTGCAACACTGGCACATTGCAGGGATGTGTCTTTATTAGAAAAAAAATATTGAATCAGAGCTGATTCCAACACATATGTTTCTTGTCTGTGATTGTTTATCCAATGGGAAAACAACGTATGTATTAAAGATCTGGGCTGGTGATATTTTATATTCAGTTACTGTCAACAAATTCCTTAAAAAGACACACCCAAACAATTTGTTAGTTCGTCTCTCTGTACTTTCAGATGTTCTACTCTGTGTATGTTACACATTTTCCCACTAAATGCATAAATCCTTAAAAATGAAACATATAGGTTCATTAAAAATTAATATATAGTTTAATTTTTAAAGAAAACTAGATAATTTTATCTAAAACCACTGTGCACCATATTTTTTTGGCAAAAGCTATTGAAACAGGAATGAATGGTGTATATGTTGAAGACTGTTTTCAGCCATGAATTTCTGTACTTGTGAGTATTTACAATGTATGAGACTGACATAAACATAACGACAGTGCCCACATTCACATAATGGCATAAAAATGTCAGTATAAATGTGGCAGATAATTGTTGTTTTTTCAACAACAATTTAGGTGAGCCAATTTTTGTTAGTAGCATCAACTCAATGAAAAATGTGAAAAAAAATACTTTTTTACTTTAGCCATCTCATCCATAGTTTTGAAGTGATGTACCTCAAGTTTTTGTTGTTTTGTATGTATGTTTTATTTTTTGTCTTTTAATATATTGGAATTTAATGTTTTCACTTTAAGTCTTGGATTTATGTTTTATTTCTGCAATCAATAAATAAATCATTGCATATGTTGATTTTGGTCTTTTTATTTTTTTTGGCAGAAAGAAATATATAAACTATTACAAAACTCATCATTCATCTATGTCTGTGTAAAGAAGACTGAACACTGTTTGGGTTTCATACATTAAGTAACTCTGATTAAGTTGTAAAATTCAAATTCAACAACTAAATAACTTTTTTTCCACAGATCTTCTACAGATCCTTTGATATTGGGGCTCGGGGTCGGGCCCAGGGGGAGCCGCCACCATTGCGTCCAACGATTGGAGTGCCAACGGTAGCCCAGAAGATGGGCTGGACGGGGACAACGAGGACAAGACCATCGACGGGGACGCCGAGGGCGTGTGGAGCCCAGATATCGAGCAGAGCTTCCAGGAAGCCCTCGCCATCTACCCTCCCTGTGGCAGGAGGAAAATCATCCTGTCAGACGAGGGAAAGATGTATGGTGAGTACACTGGATAACAGCCAGAGCAACAAAAGAACAACAATTATATGGAAATCAGTTCCATAATGAATGTACAAAAATGAGAAAACCATCCATTCCACAGAGATTTGTGGCGGGAGGAAAACAAACATCTACCAAAGTGTCCTAAAAAGAAATGAGAAAAATACTTTTCTTCCTCCTAAGCTCGTGTCACAGCTTTGACACTGAGGTGAATGTTTTCTTTCCACGCAGAACTCGTTAACAAGTCTGTACCTGTTGTGCTGTGACCCAGGGGCAGGTTCTTCCAGTCGTACCAGCACTCTCAGAGCAGGTTATTGCTGTCCTGAAAGCATCTCGCCTCCTCTACTCATGATTTACACCTGTCTTTTTCCTCAGAGTGTTTTTCAACACAGCCTGTTTTTATGCCCAAGGTTTTATGGCCTCGTCTCTTCCTCACTACACGTTCAGTCACAAAACCTGCTCTTTGTTTTTATCACAGAACGTCATGCGCTTGTTCTCCCCCACACCGGTATCGCTGGGAGAGTTTTGCTTGTAAGGTGACTGGTTGGAGCCGGTTTCTGAGGAAGTGTTGTGTTTGATCCTGGATGCTTCTATTAAATTAGCAGTAATTAGCGCAGCGTGAACTAAGACTTAAGAACAAAAACATCGTATTGGCACGCTGTTTTGTCAAAGATTTTAAACATCCATATGGTTTCGGAATAGTTATGCTGTTTCCTGCAGTGTGTTCATTAAATTGCAGGTGTTGAGCCATTAATTCCCTGAAAAGCTCCAGATGGATGTGTTGGCAAGTCTTGTGCTAAAGTCACTAGCATCCAGGTGTAGGAAATTGAATGCATTTGTCTTTTATTAATCTGATCCCTCACTTTCTCATTCCTGTTGTTAGGACAGCTCACGCTCTTTTAATTATATTGAACATTTGAGGTTGGAAATTTTGCTGAACAGTGATAAACGTTGATTGACAGGAATTGAACTGCCCCTTTTCTGTTGTGCTTGGCCCTGTCCTCAACAAACCTCTCTCTCTGGTTTTGTAAAATTATGTTATTTTCACCATCGTAATTCATCTCCCTCAAGCCATTCTTTGTAAGACTTCCTCACCCTTTAATTATTGTCCATCATGTCTCAAAAACTTGAAATTGATTCCGGCTTCAATGCAACCATAAAAACCATCAATCATTGCCACCAAGTCTCAGACAGACTGCATTAGTGTTTGTTTTTAAAGCTCTGTTTTTTGGGTGGTTTTTCTGTGCTTGACGTCAGATGGGATTCTTCTGGCATGATTCACCAAAGATGGAATCTCATCCCCTCGTTCGTCAGGAAGATTTGGATTTTCATGGCCAAGCACATACCTGAGATATCTCAGACACTGTTGCAGCTTCTGTTGTTCCTTTGATCCTGTCTTAAGGAACAGAGCACTGGATAAACACTAAATGACTCAAATAGTCTAAAAAAAACAATCATCTGGTTAATAGATGAATGATTGAAGTCATTTGTGTAGAAAAATGTTAAACATTTGCGGGATACAGCCTCTCAAATTTGAGGATTTGCTGTTTCTCTCTGTTTTTATGTAATTGTGAATTGAATTTTTTTTTTTTTTTTTTTGAGTGTTATCCGACTGTTGATTAAAAAAAAAAAAAAACACTTTGAAGATTTTACCTTTCGTCTTTAAAACATCACAGTGGCCACTTTTCACTATTTTCCCACAACTAGACTTTTTAGAGCAAGAAAAAACAGATGTTAATATGTATTTAGCTGCTGGATACACATTTCTATTTAACATGGCTGACTAACCTAATCCATTTTAATTAAGTGTAATCTAAACAGTCTTGAAGGTCATGTTTAATTATAACAGTATATATTAATAAACATATTAAGCTGATTTACGCAGTCAGTTTACAGTATGCTATTAGTTTGATTTTTGTGTACAGACTTTTACTTAAATAACTCTTAAGTCTTATTTAGCAGGGCAGTGTTGTGTCCCAGGCTCCGTACATTTGTCATGAGAACGTCAACAAAGAGGCCGGCTGTGCACAAACCTGCTCCCCCCTTAGCAGCAAACTGTCAGGACCCCTTTTAGAGGCTTGTTTTTTTCTAGAGCACTAAACACCCTCTCCATTTACAATAAGTCATCTGAGGCTTTGCTGGCACAGCCAAGGCATGCCCCAGAAGAAGCCCTCTCACAAGGTGATTACGTCAGACACCTAAAAGCTGCCCTGACGTGAGGTTAGGGGAATGTTAACGATTGCACTGTATGTGATACTGTCTACCTTGCAGTCTCAGACTCCCAGTGGCCTCCAAAAGCAGGCAAGTCATCCCTCTCATTGGGAATTCCAGATTTTCTGCCAGGATTTTTATTTTTTTTATTTTTTTTTTTCATTTTGGTGGGAAACCTTTGCAAATTTCCATTGTCTTAGCAAAAAAGCTGTTTTATACTGTACATGTGTATTATCTACTCCACAAAAGTGTCTAGACTTCCTAGTAGCATTGCCAGTCATTTACGTGGCTCAGGGGTGACAAAGAGTTCAAAGGAGCGTAACACTCAGTTTAATAAGTCACACATGTTATTAATCCACTCCAGTTATTTTTGAACATGAACAACAAAGAATCTGGACTAAGATGACTGTAAAACCTGTGCCTGGGTCCACTGTTAGTGCACTGGCTCTCTCCTTTTCATAAAATCTACATTATAGTATGATGCTTTTATCCTTTTAAAAGTGGAGAATCTACTATGACAGTCATAAAAAATTCCTAGGTAGCATCATGATCACCTTTTCCATCTTTTTCCTTTAAGGGCATTTTAAGAAAGTTGCTTATTTGCTTCCTCTCAAGATGAGAAGATTTATATCACTCTCTTAATTAGCCTACCCATTCAATACAAAGCTGGTTAGCCATAGCTGCTTAGCTTAGTATAAAGACCAGAATCTAGTCTGACTTTAACTGAAGAGAAAAACAACTATTTGTGGTTTTTTTCTGGATTTTATGGCAGATTGAAGTCTATGTGCCCGACACATAACCCCCCATAAAACCCACAATATGACGTTTTTACACTTCAGTTTATATACCAATTTAAAAAAAAAGAGAGAGATATAACGTGTTTATCAGCGAGAGTCAGGCTTTACAGAGGCAGGCTACCAGTGTCCCCCTAATTCCAGTCTTTGTGCTAACTCTGCATCTGCCTGTGTAGTCTTACATTTAACTGACTGATACTCTCATCCAACTCAAACTAGGCTCTATACTAGTCCACTGAAATTAATTCAGAGAAAAATCAAAACATAATGCCCCAGCTGAAATTAAGTGGGATGATTATGAACAGTGGCATCTTTTGAAGAGTTATTCATATAGTGCCAGCCAAATCACAGTTATCTCAAGGCACTTTTCACATAGAGCAGGTCTAGACCATACACTTTATTTCAGAGACCCAACATTCCCCCATTAGCAAGCACTTGGTGAGGGTGGCAAGTAAAAACTCCCCTTTAAACAGGTAGAAAACTCAAACAGAACCATCCTCTAGGTGGGCGGCCATCTGACTCGACTGGTTAGGTTATGAAAAAAAAAGCGGGAGAGGGAGAGAAACTAAAAGCAAAACACTGAAAAAAATAGTTGCGCCTCAGTGACGTTCCCTCCTAGTAGAATTAAATAGTTGGCACATTTTACATTGCAGGTTCAGAGCAAGTATGCTGAGAAGATGCGTGTGTGTATGTGTGAAAAAAATGTTACCTGTCTTGTTTTGCTTTGGGGCTGTGCTGACATGTTGTTCACCTGCGTTTTCTGGCCTTGACAGGTGTGTCAAACCTCAAGCACACACCTCTCCCTGAGCCCTGCAGCTGTCACTCCTGCAATGCACTCTGGGTACTGAAAAAAAAAGATTTAAGCACTGGAAGGAGGCTTATGTCTGTTCTGACCTTTTGAAGGCCACATTAGGAATTAGCAGCAGGACCGCTGCATGCACAAAGTTGCTAGAAACATGTGTGTAAAGGTATAAGAGGAGGTGCTGAGTGGCCTGTAATGATGACTGAGCAGCCATGGTGCTTCCCTGTCAGCCCCCTCGCTGAGATGTTAGGAATGTTTTCAGTCATGGCTGAGCAGTATGTTAGCAATTTAGGATTACCTCAATGTTATGAGAAGGGAGGAGGGGAGAGAATATGGGTGGAGAAAGGGTTCAGGAGAGAGACAGAGCGATAGAGGCTGAGAGGGAGGGGGAAGGT
>JANJYQ010003282.1:0-12894 GCA_024605255.1 Rastrelliger kanagurta | reverse complement strand
AGAGAGAGAGAGAGAGAGAGAGAGAGAGAGAGAGAGAGAGAGAGAGAGAGAGAGAGACTTATCAATATTTGTGTGACCTAGTGGATACATAAAGGAATAAATCAACATATTGGTTCAGCCTCTGACGAGCTGCCTTTGAGGAAATTTTATGATTGAGGATTGAGATTGAGACCATTGTGTTGGATCCCTATTGTGAACAAATAGACTACGTTCTTGACTGAATACTGTCCTGTTAATTGATCTTTTGAAGAGGATTATAAAGGAGGAGGAGGAGATGAGAGTACTCAACCAGTGGTGACCATCTTTTGTCCCTTTCAGGCTTTCTATTGATCTGCACATCATCTGCTCACTCAGTCTCATCATCACCGACAAGAGCCAGTGTTGAACATGAACTCTCTAACTCATCAGTTGTCTTTAAGAAGAACAGAATAACATGCTCAAGGAACTGTAAAACAAACAGTATTTGATATAATTTATATACTTCCCAAATACATTATAACAGGGAGTTAATACAAAAATGCATGGCCTTTTGCCCCATCTGTCAATGATTGAGAAATGCAGGCTACATGTGTGAGGTTAAATAAAGAAAATACATTTGATTTTTTTTTCTTTTGTGTTCACTGAAGCATGTAATTCTTGCTGCATTTTATAGTGGAGGTGTTATTTGATCAAATTATCTTGTAGCAAAGTGACCTCAGATGGGGCAGAGGCTGTGACATCCTCAATTGGATGCAGTCAGTGTTTCCATAGAAACTCCAACCCATTTCAACCACATTCTCAGTAAAACAACAAACTGACCAGTTAATGGTAAGGACAAAGAAATCAGTGCATTTAACCTGAATTGACAATAATTATAGCGATAAAAAACACACACAATCAGTTTGTAGAGCTGCATGGTCCATGGCTACAATTTTTGTTCCCTAAGTATCCATTATTTCTCAGCATTTTGTTGAAAATATATGTCATTATAAAGACTGTAACTTGCATAGTTTAATCTGATAAGTTGATGGAAAAGCAATGGCTGTACACTGTAATAGTTTATTTATTAAGAAGTAGCATAAATGTTAATTAAAGTATTAATTAAAGAAACATATACAGAACATATATTGAAAAAAAGCTTTTGTGGACTGAAACACTGATATTTGAAACAGAAAAGGAGAGTGACCGAAGATGAAAAATTGAGAAATGTTGAATAGAAATGTGAGGCTGTCATGTGGTTTGAATGATTTTTTTTTTTTTGTCTGTATTTATAATGTATTTTATTCATGTCTGTGATTTCCAAAGGAAACAGTGTTTAGTATCTGTGATGGTATTGCATTATCCCAGTATTCTCAAGCCTCTGAATGATTAAATCCAGTTGCATCTTATCTATATTCCATTTTGCTACTATTAATTGGACTGTCTAACCAGGTGTGTGTGATTCCTGTAATTACTGTCAAAATACCTGAAGCATAACTGAAAAGCATTTCCATCTAACTACAAAGTTATCAATTGGTACTAACAGCATACAATACATAATTGTCTTTTGATGCTGTCGATCAGATATTTGAATAAAACATGAATAGTGTGACCAGGCCCCATAGCTCACATCCAGACATCCTAATTATGTTACATTGTGCTGCCTCTTTCGTCTTTCTGGTTTTGGATTTTTGAACTACTGTCAATTTTTGTATATTAGACAGACATAAATAGCGCTGTTTGCTTGGGTTTTACTCCAAATTCTAGAGATTGAGAAGCGGATGAGTTGTTCCCATCTGGTTTCCTGTAATCTGTGCTGACCCTAGCAGTCCATCTAACCACTTCCATCCCATCTGCACTTTGCCCCTGTTGGCCTCCCCACCCTTTATTCAAACCCAAAACTGTTTGCTCCACACCCACACCCATTTCCCAGCACCAGTTTACAGTGAAATGTGTTACCTCAAATACAAAAAAAATCCTAGCAAACAGTTCTGTGAGTCTTGGACAGAAGCTGATGACATGCAGAATATCTTTATTATGAGGTGAGTGTTTTGTCTACTTCATTATTTTGCCAGTAGGGGGTGTGATTTATTCTAAGTGATGCAGTTTCAATCCTTTTTATGCTGCCTGTTTTCATAACAACTGAAGATTCCCACATATCTGTATTAGTCATCCAAGCTAGCAGGGCAGCACAGATCTATATGTCTATACACAGAATCTAGATCTCAAGCAAAGAAAGCTCAAGGCATATCCTCAACCAAACATGTTTTAAGTTATGTAAGTGATTAAGTGCAGCAACAATTGCAATCTAATGTGGACAGTGTTCAAAATAGTCAAAACAGTGTGTCAGTTCATTGTCTCCACTCCCCATCCATCTTCTGTATTTTTAGCACTGTCCAGAGATTATTCCAGACCTTTTAGGATAGAGCTTATTGTTACTGTCCTATTCATGATCCTCAATAATCTCCCAAACAGAGAAGTTTGCATAAAGATTGTATTTGATAAATTCTTGATAAGTTTCACCTGAAGCTACAAACCTTTATACTACAATATAACAGACAAATGTGTTCACATTACATTTATTTAATACAACAATTAAAATTTACATATAAGTAGAAATATACAGTACAAATATAAAATAATTGTATATACAGCACCAAGTAAGGGCACACAAACATATTACATATCACTCACTGGAGTGATCAACAGCATGAGCAGACAGCATGGCTGTCCACTGGGTGAGGGATATGTTTCCCCGCAGCACAGTGAGGTAGATTTTCCCTTTAATTTTTCAAAAGGCAGAAGGGAAATCACTTCACATCTCTAACAAACCATTTCTGGTCACTTGCCATCAATGTGGCAACATACTGGCACAAAATAGTTTGAAAATTACCACTGTGCAACAACTATCTCTAAGTGAATACACTGGACAGCTTTAACAAAAGCAACATCACATAATAACTTGACATTTTTCTTCACCACAGCTCTTCTCTTAACTTTCTTAAACACTGCACAATTGTCAGTTACTGAACAAAAATAGAATTGTTCAGTGATACTTCTGCAAGAAGTTTAATCTCCATGAACGGATGGACTGATATGCTACAGTTCATAGAAGTGAGACAGTCTGTTGCATTGTCATTACCATGAATTGATGTAAAGTAATACTGGGGCTCCTCTCTTGTTTTACTACTTAGAAGATTGTACATATTAACAAATACTGATTTTTATGAGCATTTCTGTTAATGTTAACCTTAATAGAAACACATGGTTGATATAGCCATATGAAGGCAATCCTTTTTGTTAGTGAAGAAAGGTTCACAAGTGACACACTCTACATTTAGTTAGTTGCTACTGTAATGCACCATACCCCCTATGAATAATACTTTTCTGCTCTGGATGACTGATCCCAATCTAAACACAATAATAGCTCCCCACTCCCACATTGAAAGGAATGATATCCTAGGTTCTGCATTTGTGTTCTACAACCACCTCCTTTTTCCTGATTTTATCTGATTAAGTAACACACTATGCAACAGGACAACTAAATGCACACTGAGCTGCTAAAATGTGTGAAAGAGAATTCACCTATTGCATGTCTTAAAGCAGGAGAAGGAGTGTACAAAAAGTGTGTGCACATCCAAGCAAATTATTTACGTGAAACGCAAATCATTTTTTATTACAAGGTATAAAGGTGAGGTCTACACACTGTTAAGCTCCCACTTCATGAATTACTTTTATTCTAAAATAAAATTATTTATTTATTTTATTTTAGAATAAATTGGGTTTATTGGGTTAAAACTAGCTTAACTGTGTGCAGACCTCAGTCCTTTGTACCCTGAAATGTCTATTGAAGCAGACAGGCAATTGCAGTCTGGTAATTGTCAAGCTGGTCTTTAGGGCAGTCTTTGGCATTTTGTATTAACTGCTACCTCTGGATGCATAGACACATTTTACTTAGCAACAAGCGCCACTAACATGGTAGCTAGGATCGATACAACAGTGATCAATAATAGTTTTCACGGGTAAAGGAGTGCTACTACAAAGTCTTTCACATGGACAGTCTCGAGCTCTATACATTATTTGCATTGCACCTTTTCTTTCCATGATTTGTGTTTTCTGTCCTACATAAGAATGTTGAAGACAAGAATAAAATACTATTGTGTGTCACATCATGTGAGACCACACACCAACAGAAAGCATATATTCACAGCTACATTTACCAGCTCTCTCTGAAAGAAAAAGCGTAGGAAAGGGAAACCCCAGAGTCACTCAGAGCACAAACATGAATCGGTATTCACTAGAGAAAAGCCTTATGCACTATTTTCAGACTAACACAAGGATTTGCCATTCACTCTCAGTTAATATTCTTTCCAATGTGAGAGAGAAAGTAATCCTCTTTCTTTGGCAAAAAGATATAACTGCAGGGTTTAAAGTTATGTGTGCGTCTTAATTTGTGTATCAAAAGACTGTACACCCTGGGCTATATCAAGATGGGGAAATGATTGGGATCAAGGCAGAAACTGAGGCTGTAGGTGGAAGTAGCAGAAAAGGCATATAGGAGGGGTGAAGTAAGTCCTCATGGGGTAAAGAGACAGCGAGCAAAGGAGTAAATTCTCAGGCATTTGGATAGAAACAAGGGAATGTGACAGAGCCTTTTTCCATGTGTTCCTCCTCAAGGCATCAAGCAGGAAGGGCTGTAAAAGAGCAGGATCAGTCAAAATGTTCCTTCAGTGGCATGTCCCCTCAGGCAGTGTCCTTCAGTAATCCTGGCCTGGCCTGTGTGGAGGTGAGGTACCCCATGTAGACACTAGGTTGGGCGTAAATGCTCGCACATTGTCAGGAGAGCAATCAGTCAGTCAGAAATTCAGTGACCCACTCCTTTGTAATGTGAAGCTGTAGCTATAACAGACCTTTCATGACATGGACTTCGACATATGTGCAAATCTTTTGTTCCTTACTAATGAAATCCAAGGTCCAACCATCTTTCAGTTTTCCAGAATCTTTATTTGACCATATTCAATCTGCTAAACACCTTCCACTTCACCAGCAGGTCCTCTGCCCTCTCCAGCTCATCGTCCACACAGATGCCAGTAAGATCCTGCTGGACTCAAGTTCCACTCTCCCATTGCGTAAAAAAAGCCCTCAACACATTGCTGCGGTGTCACAGGACGAGTGAATGACGCTGGCCACTGACGTGGGTGCGCTGCTGTTTCAGTTGGGTATCAGGTTGCCGTCTTTGGCCCACTTCTGGCCTCTTAGAGAGTCACCTGTCCTGGCAAGAGGAATGCTGTGACTGACGTGTCTAGTGACGACAGCATTGACTCTAGCAGAAGCTCTGCATAGCGTGTTGGGTGTCTGGGTGAGCTCCCACTGTGGCTGCTAGTGCATATGTGAGTGAGGACTGTGAGGGCCGTGTATCTGTGTGTGCAAATATGCGTGCAACGTGCAATGCATATTTGAGTGTGTCTCCTTGGAGGTTGTTTTGACACTGGACACCTGCTTACTGATGATAAAAGAGTGTGTGCAGCATTGGTGATCCCTTTTTTGCTAATCCAAAATGGTCCAAACCTCACAGACTAAATTGATCCTCAGTGTCCTGTCTGTCTTTCCTCTCTCTATAATTTCTCAGCCCAAGTATTCTCCAGTATGAACTGTACCAAACTTTGTGATAAAGAATAGAGGGTGCTAGGAGGAGGTGGAGTGATGGATTCTTTAGCCAACCGTTGAGCTCTCAACTCTGGGTATGTCTCTGCTTTCAAGTTATTATAACTCTTTCCACTGTGCTTCACAGGGGACACTGCTCGGAGGTGAAAGATCCTCCTTCTTTCTTTTTCCTTCTCTTCTTCTTGTGGACAGTCCAACAAGCAGTGGCCATGAGTAACAGTAAAACCCCCATAATAAGTAGAACCACTGACACCACTTTAGTTTGAGGCAGGTCATTGTAGGTGTAGGTCACCCCTGTCCCTGCTACACCAATCACCAAAGAGATTATTCCAAAGGGAAAGATGCAGCGGTACCAGGATTTCTCCATGCCTCCAGTGGCCTGGGATAGACGTTCCAAGGAGGAGAGCACCTCTGGGACTTTGGCACCACCAGCTTCCAGGGACTGACCATCCTGCCCTGAGGTTTGGGGCTGCGGTTGGCAAGCCAGGTGGCCTGTGGTACAGCCCATCCTAATGGTGTGGGCTGGTAGATCCTCAAACCACGCTGCAGCGTTGGCCTCTTGAATCCCGTTTCCAGTTAATTCTGGCCTGGAGGAACAGAAAATATACAGAGAAAGGTAGAGATAAGAGAGACAGAGAAAGGAGAGGAGGTCTAAATGAGACCAGAGAAGTGACTGTAGCGTGTCGGCTGAAGTCAGCGCTGAAATCCACTCACACTTTTCCCTTCTCGCCCTCCCTCTCTGGTTGTTTCTCTGTACACTGCCTGCTGGCTCTCTGGCAGCACATTGTACACTGTACTGGATGTAGTGACGGGGGGATATATAAGGGAGCTTGGAATGGGAGGGGCCTGGGAAGAAAAATGGGGATGTCCAAGTGCTCTCATTGGTCTTCTTTTGTGTGACGTCAAAGATTGAAGTAGGGAGACTAGGGGTTGACAAAGAACAGGAAGGGGGAGGGGAGAAGAGTTAACTGCTCCCTCTTTTCTTCATCTCCCCATCACTGGCTCTCAATTGCAGTCTTTTCGGTTGTTTTTTTGTTTTTCCGCAGAATAAAAGACTCCCTTAGGAAATACAGAAGCATCATGCTGACTGGAAATCTGTGGAGATAAGGTACTCCCTCATCACCTTAGATTGGAAAGCTCCTCTTTTCAAAGGAGCATTTCAGCACAGATATGTCACTTCCATATGGAAATCATATAGTTATAATGCTGTCCTTACACCCCACCAGCTCTTGCGTAGACAACATCAAACAGAAATTCTACAGCCACCCACACTCTCTTCCTTTTATGTGCATGCAGACAACTGAAGATACTAGTTTGCTAGAGACCATCATATATATATGATGCCTCTATAATGAGTGTAAATACACTATTGAGCATGCCCACACAAAACAGAAATGGACTCAAGCAAAAAAACACAAGCAGTCCCCACTCATTTCCCACCCACTCACTATGGTGGTGCCAGTGCTGGCTGAATGGGAATCAAGCTAGTAATATATAATCCCTACTATGCTCTGCTCTTTATTCCATGAAAATAAAATCAATCCAGATAACACTTGTGTCCTAAACTTCCTTCTCTTACTCCTTTACAGCTGTGAACACAATACTGATTGTGGTAAGTTGATGCTGAAAAATTAATGCTGGATGGCTTCATAGATTGTACCTTTACCTTCTATTATAGGGGTAAAAATGCATATGTTGTGACTTAAAATGATGCATGTGTAATAATTCGACCTCAGTGTATCCAGAAATTAAGATCTTGAAACTTTACACAAATACCATAGCCTAAAACATTTCAGGAATCAAAGCAGTAGAGTTATCTCTGGGCAATTTAATTGAAAGCAACTGGACCTGGTATATGATTGTTAAGATATTTCATCTCTTATCCAAGGGGCTTCAGCAGTTCGTTTTGGTCTGACTAGTCTGGCTTCTACTCTGACTCACAGAATGTCTTCACAGACATATACCAAGTCTAATTGCTTTCCATTAAATAACTATGACCTGGACAAATGAGAAAATTCATAGATATAAGCAGCAGAGTTGTGGGACTTAAACAAATCAAAACAAGATGGATTTTCATAGTGAGTTTAAATTATAGGTTTAAAATAAAATCTCTGTACACTTATAAAGTAGCATGAATTTTTCCCCTTATAATTAGATTAAATGATTCCTACTCTTTAATGCCCACATTATCCAACACATAGATACTAAATATCCTCATATAAATACCAAACATGGCTCCTTTAGGATGTGGAAACTGATTTTTTAAAGCACACTTCTTTCCTTGACAGAAAAACAACTCATTATAATAAGACACTGGCCTTGAACAGCGGAATGATGAGGGAAATCAAATAATAAACCCTAATGCAGCCTAACTGATGACCACACTGATTTAAGGACCTGTGCTGTAGCAGAACAGGCACCAGAGCTGTAGACAAGCAAAAGAGAAAAGAAAGGAGGTGAGGAATGTGTTTGTGAGGGGCAAGGGTGCAGGAGAAAAGAGATGTTCAATAAGCATGTGAAGGAGAGAAGTGGATTCCTAGTAGCGCTGTTCGGTTTCTGTGGATTTGTACTTTGGACTCCAGTGTTTTTTGCAAAGGACTCCAGACACTGAAAGAGGGAAAATAAAGAGGCTGAAAAAAGTGAACAAGAAGGAAGGAATGTGAATGGTCATTCAATTCTGTCACTCTCTGAGTGAGAGTATGTGTGACTTACAGGAGTGCTGACATGGGAAAGAAAATGAAGCTTCTTCCATGGAAAATAAACCTGCCTTCGATCTTCCATTATATGACAAAAAAAGCGTGAGAAAAATGGGACAAAGGCGTGAGACATAGCTAACCTGGGCAGGGCCAGGCCATGCTGTTGAGTGTTACTGGTGAGTGCCAGAACCACGCAACAGCTGATGTATGCAGGTCACAGGAAGGCTGAATTGCGTAGGCGCCACTCCCAATGGGACCTCTGTGTAGCGTTGACGTGATCTCAAGGATGCTTCGTTTCCTCCTCCTTGAGTCTCTTCAGACTGTATGGACAAACTAAAAATGTAGCATAGTGCAATAGTGTCAGTTAAATAACTGGACTGCAATCCATGAGTGCTAAGACACTTCTGGTATCTCTTGCAAACATACATTAGTGAATTTCTCACTTCAGCCAGGAGCAGTTGCTAGAGTTAATGCACCCCTGTTGTCTGTTAACTAATAGACATCAGATCCATCAGATGCTAAAAGAGGCCCCTTCCTTTCATAATTTTTGTTTCCCTCTCCTCAGGGCAACATGCCATTCCCAGCTTGCGGCATGCAGAGAAGCAGGCCCACAAGTGATGGTCTTTGTGACTCAGCTTTGGGTGTGTATGTCTGCGTGTTTATGTGTATATGAAGATTGATGCAGCAGGGATCAAACACCCACGTCCTGCTGTGTGAACCCAGCGCCACCTGTCGCCCAGTCTGGCAAAGCCCGTGCCATCCACACATCATCTGTGAGCATGAGCCCTCAAGGCCTCTCCAAGCCCTCCTGTGTCTCACATACGCCTTCTTATCACATATGTCTCTGATGATAGTATTGGCCTCATGCGTGTTATGCTATCATTCAATGTATGTCAGGTTATTAGCTCAACATGCCAAGAAGCACAGCAACTGTGAGAGTATCTGGATTTTGTTATTCCCAGCCATGGTTGATACAGTGCACAAGGAAAAGAAACACTGTGCAAAGATTGCTAGTCCATCACAAGGCTTACAAACACATTGATTCATATAATAATAATTAATAACATGCTCTCCACAGAAACTCAGATTGACCACAATGGGAAGAAACTAGAACAAACGTAGGATATCAATGAAGTTATGGTGTCCCTGCTGTATTCAGTGAAAGACAGAACTAAAAAAGGATGAAACACCTCTATTGTTCCACCACATCACTTATCCACCAGCAGCCAACAGTCATGCAGCACACTCATTACTAACCCGCATTTATTTCTTATGATAACTACTTTTATTTCCACATGTAACTCTAGGTCTCAGATTGAATCCAACTGACAAACAACAACTAACGAAGCTATTAACATAAGTCACCTGTTGAGAGTGCCCTGTGGTCATGTCTTCTGTGAGTTGAGTGCCACCTACTGGTACAGTCAGTGACTCATGGGCTCTATCAATGACTAATTATTTATTTTCATGCAATATAATTAAGATGAGGACACTTTAAATAATACAATTCATGAACCCAAACTATAACTGAAACATTACAAAAACAAAATATGTAATGTTCAAAGTAAAATATTTATGAGAAGGCCAACCAAAAGTACAAACACGCACACTGTAAAATTTGTGATATTATACATATTTATGTCATTCTGAATCAAAAACAATACTAAAGAAATTCAATTTCATTCTTGTTCTTTTTTTTCAGTCATACAACTTATACCATGGCATCAAATAGATTAAATACAGTCACAGCACACAGGCATGAATATATGCATACACATGCATGCACAAACAGACACACATACATATACAATAACATTCTGCTCAATAATGTGAAAAACTAAACTTTTTCTTTTCTTGAGTAGTACTGGGGTTACCAGTTTATTAGGTACACCTGTTACACATTAATCCTATCTTCGTGAAGTCTGCAATGTTCATATTTTACTGAGCTTGTCAGAAAGGCAAACATGGTGTTGTATGAGAGTTATATGGAGAGTTGTTTCTAACATGTTGTCCCGCTCATCGGTATAAATGGAGCCCCGCAAACAGGGACTGCATTACCCTGTACAAAAGTACCATATAAACTGATAACCCAGTCTTATATGCTCAGGAGTTAGTCAGGCTCAGAGTCCAGGACTATGGCGGGGAAATGCTGTCCTCCTTCACCCAGCAGGGAGTAAAGGTCTCTCAACACACTGTAGTTGGGACATTCAGGTACAAGAGATGTGAGCTGAGGGGACAGGGTGTCTGATAGTGCCTGTCAAATAGAAGAAAAGACTGTAAGCCCATTATATCTTTGCTATTTAATATAAGCTTGTATGTCACAAAATAAAGTGTTGACCAAGATGAGAACCATTACCTGTTGGAGATTAATCTCCTGCTGCAGCAGAGCCACCCTAAGCCTCAGCTTCTCCAGCTCTCTGAGCTCTGCCTCTGTTGTATAGGTTACAGTCGGGGGCAATGGTGCAATTATCTCATCTCGCCACTCGCCATTTGCCCCAATGGGGCAAAGACAACCTCCCTCTGGCCTCAATCGATCCCATGCTTCCCACTCTGACGGAAAATATGGTTATTTTTAGAGTGTGAGCGTGAGCAACCGTACCCTAAAACGTTTTTCTGCTCTGCTGCCTAATCTTTAAATAGCTAGGCCATTGCCTTGCTACATCGGGGTAGACAGCTTTAAAACTCCACTGTCACAGGGAGGGGGACCAAGGAAAGTACTGATCTGGCACTGAGGCTTCACTGCAGCTCTGTTTTCATTTTCCATGCGCAGAGATGGAGAGGCTGCATTAACTCGTTAGCACAATATCCTTCATCAAAATAATTTTTCAAATTAAATTAAATTTGAACGCAATAAACAACATATCTATTTGTGGGAAAAAATGCTCTGAAAAAAAGAATGAACAGTGAATTTCAGAACACCAGATGGGAGGTGTGTTGGTGAAGCAGGGAGTTGGAAATGACTGGAAACATGTCTCTCACACTGGCTTTAGCAACATACTTGTGCTGCACTAGAGCTATTACTGGTAAATATAAACAAAACTCCCTGCCTGAAGGTGATATGGCCATTTGAGTGGTGTGAATGGAAAATCTCTGGGCAATCAGCTTCATTATGATTGTATCTTTGGAGGTAATGGAAATTATACTGTGTTACATACTGTAGGTACTGAGTGAGTGATACTCTCACACCTAGACATGCTAATTCAAACACAGCTGGGTAGCCAGTCAAACACAGGGTCACAATATCCCCACCAGTGTCCTATTTATTATACAAGTATCTGACCCAGGTAATGTTACTTTTAGAGGTCTCTGGAATACATCATTTTAATATATTTTAGTCCTGCTTATGAATACCTTTATGAAAACGTAAGTTACATTACTGTGTAATTCATTTAGAAGGAAACATCCATCACGCCAATCGGTTATTTTAGGATTCCTACCTTGTTTCATTTGATCTGTATAGTTCAGGAGCTCTGCTGTCATCATCTGCAACCTTTCAGGTGTCAGATAGGAATCACATTTGTTTTCTTGACCACCTACATTGAAATACACAATAGAAAAACATAATGGAATTGGTCAGTTGAATTGCACTGTGCTAATTATGTTCACAGTCAACTCCAAGCATTATTAGCAGAAGAAAAGCTAAACAGACATGTCGTTCTAAATAGCTCTCAGAAGGTCATTTCCTGCCAACTCCCTGTGTAGGGATCATCATTTTCATTTTCTCACCCACACATTTATGAAGTTGTGAATTTTATGCGTTTTCATTCAGGATTTTACCCAGCTCTGTGCCTCCTATGGTCTGTTTGTCCAGAATCTTTCTCTGGTAGTGTTGAGTGAAGTCACATCCTAGGTGAGTCAGCCTATCCACCTGAGCCCTGGTCCAGTCCGGGCTACAACATGGCCAGTCCTTTGGGAACTAGAGAGACAGGGTCATAGACAACACACTGACTAAGCAGACTACTTGGAAGAATGAAAGTGTGTTGTATAAGTATATACATTTATTTGAAACATACTGGCCTATATGATTATTTATTATGGAAAGTGGGAGTAAGTTATATGTACAAGTCTTAAGTCTTAACCTTCAAGTCTTATTTACAACAAACACAATTCTGATGATTTACCTTAGTTTCCACATTTAAACCATTTAAAATACAGTCATGAGAAGTTCCATTTTCTTTTCAACATTAACGCAAAATGTTGCACCCTGCTCACACTTTATAAATCTTACTGATATTTGATATTTTGTGGCAAGCCTCCTGAATGAACAACAATGGAGAGTAGGGGCCTGAAATTGTTATATTATTATAATTAAAATTGAAAGAATTGATTCCTAGCCAAGTCTAATTTAGTTTAAGGGTTAATCTAGAAAAATTCAAATATTTAATTAAATGTCCATTCAAGTCATGTGTCTCAAGTTTAGGTCATGCCTCAAATTATGAACCCCAACTCACAGTCAAGTCTTTTACCAGTTTGTTAAGTAGTCTTACTTCAGTCCTCCACATAAATATTAGTTTATTACTGCTGGCTGTTATATCTTTTGAATTACTGTGCTTTGTTAGCAGGTCAAAGAGTTTTT